>CAMTDV010000030.1:67388555-67588191 GCA_947069175.1 Scalesia atractyloides
TTCAACAGTGAGATTTGAGAAAAAAAACATATAAAAATGTTGAGAATTGCTCAACTGTAACTGAAATTTCATGAAGAAGTCAATGAGATTGTATTTTAATCACCTAATCCGATTCCGGGATTCGGAAAAAATCAATTTTTCGGGGCCCAAAGTTTTCTTGATTTTCTTATTTTTTTTTTTTCCTTTATAAAATTTTAGCGGATGAAGTTACCGTCACTCAGAAGTAAGTCTGAGTATGAAAAAAAAAAAAAAAAAAAAAACCATACCGGTTACTCCATAGCAGGTTTTCCCGGTTTTAGAGGTGCAAAAACCCGGGTTTTTTTTAGGACCCAAAACCAGGTAAAAAGGGGGTTTGCAGGTTTGGTCAACAACCGGTTTTTGGTACATTCGGGTTTTTGAGGATTTTGGCAAGAAGTGGGGTTTTTTGATTTGGGGTTGAGGGGGGAACCCGGTTTTCCGGTTCGGTTAATTTTCCTAAACCAGTTTGAAACGGTATGTACTCATGGATTGGTTAGGGTAAGAACCGGACCCTGGTCGGGTCTGAAACCGGGCTTTTTTGTGCACGGCAAGGCCCGATTGGTGTCCAATTTCAGAATTCTTATTGGTTGGCAAACCAACAGAAAAGCTAGGGTAGCCCAATGTTTTTATTTGGGTGGGCCGGATAGTAGGGGGCGTGGATAGGCATAGAAGCCCATCTTGGGATGCTATTTGGGGCTCAATACAGTGGCCTTGTATGGAAAGTAGTGATTGTGACCCCATTTGTGTAGCCACTGTTACCGTTAATGGGTAAGATCGGGGAAAACCAAGGTTTTAACAACTGGTTCATATCGGCCGGTTAAACCAGATGCCGAAAGGTTGGCCAACATAAATCATACCGGTAAACTGAGGGAACAACAAAAAAGTTGTACCGTCAGTAATTTGGGTTATACTGATACCGGGCTAAATCTTTTATGGCTCAAAGAGGTGACGATTTATCTTCTTAGGTGTTGTTTGTTTCTGCAGACATAAATTGTCTGCAAGCTAATTTCATCTGTTTTCATGTCTGCAACTGAAGATTTGGTCTGAAGATCTGCAAGCTGAAATTAAAGACTGTTCGTTTTTATAAGTTGATACCGGTCTAAAGCGCATCAAACAATGACGAAACATTCACATTCCGCTTCGATCCAGCGGAGGAGAAGAGGGATATCGGAGAAGGAGGTGGTCACCGGAGGAGGAGGGAGGTCGGAGAAGAGTAGGTCACCGGAGGAGAAGAGGGAGGTCGGAGAAGATGGAGGTCGCCGGAGGAGAAGAGGGAGGTGTGAAAATGTTTTAAGAATGGGGTCCATAGCTTATTTTTTAAGATGAATAAAACTGAGTTCAGATCTGTTTAAAAAAAAAGTAAATTACAAGTTTTATCATTTATGATTACACCAAATTACAGGCGTTGTCCTTTAGCGCAAAAGTTGACAAGTTATGTCCTTAATGTTTCAAAATTTTGCACTTTATGTCCTTTAGGCTAAACCCAGTTAAATTTATTGATTAAATCTAGTCATGTGCAAGGCACATGAGGGTATAGTAGTCCTTTTATCTATTATTTTAAAAAATATCTTAAAATAAAAATATATATATATAACTCAATCCATGTCTTTCTCTCTCTACCTCTGAAAAGCCCCCTTTTCCCTCTTTACTTCATCTCTACCATCTCTTTTTACTATCATCTTCTACTTCTACTGTACTAGTTCCACCACCATCATCTTCCACCATCACCACTACAACCAAATCCAGAAAAAAAACCCACCACAACCAAATTCGGCCAGAAGAAACCATCACAACCTCCTTCGCAGATCTAAATCCTAGGCGGCGACTAGGGTTCCGCCGTGACGATAAGCGCCGACCACGATTGTTTGGTGCTTCGAGATTCTAAAGCTTCTTTCTCTCTCATCTAGTGCTTCTTGATTTTTTCTCCTTTTTAACTGTAACTCTTTCATTCTGCACATTTGAATACATATGCTCTGTCATGGTGGTGGGGTAGGTGGACATTTGTTTTGTCAAAAAAAATTAATACATATCTCCCTGATCCACTTTCGTTAGAAAACAAATTATGATTGTTTTTTCACATCTTAAAGTTGTACTTGTGTCTTAGAATTTTAATAACATTTATGATATTTATAAATGTGTGATACTGATCGGCGGTGGTATCACAGTGGTCGGAATCATTTTTTTGTTGAGTTGGTTTTTTGGGGATTTTTGATTTTGGGGGTTTGAGTTGATTTCGAGATCGTGGTAAAGGGTGGTGGTTGTAGATGATTAAGGGTGGCGGTGGCGGCGGTTGTTGATTTAGAGATGATGTTTCGGTGGCTGGGGTTGTTGATTTGGTAATGGTGGTTGTAGATTAAGAAATATATATAAATATATAAGAGAGTTTTCCGGCGCAACCAAATCACTCAATCACCCACCGCCACAACCTAACCCGCCACCACAACCACCCTTCACTGCCGCCGTCCCTTCAGATATGTTAGAGAGAGGGGGGGGGGGACTTTAGAGATAGAGAGAGCTATTATATTTCTTTACTTTTCAGTTTAAACTAGATAAAAAGACTATTACACCCTCATGTGCCTTGCACATGACTAAATTTAACCAATAAATCTAACTGGGTTTGGTCTAAAGGACATAACATGCAAGATTTTAAAACATTAAGGACATAACTTGTCAACTTTTGCGCTAAAGTACAGCGCCTGTAATTTGGTGTAAACATAAAGGACAAAACCTGTAATTTACTCTTAAAAAAGAGTAAATTACAAGTTTTGTTCTTTAAGTATGTTCAAAATTACAGGTGGTGTCTTTTACTTTCAAAATTGTTGAGTTTTGTACTTAGTGTTGTAATTTCTTGCACGTTATGTCCTTTAGGCCAAACCCAGTTAATTTTTTTGTTTATGTTGGTCATGTGCCTTACACATGAGGGCACTTTTGTCATTTTGCCTTTCTAGGGGTTATTTTGTAAATAACTTATAGCAAGCGTGCAATTGTGTAAAAATTAAAAAAAGATATAAAATAAAATTTCATTCATGCACTCTCTTTCTCTCTCTATAAATATAAAACGCTCTCTACCTTCTCTCTAGAATTATAGCGGTGGTGGGTGCGATGGTGATGGCGGGTATAGCGGTGGTAGGTGTACGGGTTGATTGTGGTGGGTTAGAGGCGGCGGTGGGTGAAGGGGTGGGTGCGGCGGGCGGTGGTCCAATTGAGGTGGAGTTAGGCGATTGCAAGTGGTGGTGGCCGGAGACTGCTTCGCCATAATTCTCTGCGTGTTAGCCGGAGTTCGAATTTCGCCGGAGTTCACCTTTCTAATGATACTCAGAACTGGTAAGATCTTAGTTTTGAATCCGAGAACAATCCTCCTTTATTTTAGTTTTTGTGATGGTGGATGGGGGTAGTGGGTTTTGTAACGCCCTGCATTTTCATATTCTCTATATTTGGAAACCCTTGCTTAAAATCCTATTTTTCGGAAACTTTTTACTCTCGTATGTCGTCCTTCGTTGCAATCGATATATTATCCAAGACTCTTGCCTCGTTATTACACAATGGACTCGATGCTCGTTAAACTAGTCAAAACTCTTAAAATAATAAGATTCGGAAGCTTCGTGAAATGAATAATCGTTTAAAGTTTTTTTTATCCTAATTTAAATTCGTTCATAAATATGGTTATTTACCTATAAAATTTTATTTAATTAATTAAATTAATTAATTTTACTATTTAAAAGTTTAGATTTTTATAATAAACTACTTAGTCCTGTTAATTTTTAAAGTTAGTAAATACAAACTAACCTAGTTAGTTTAAACTAAGAAGTTAGTTCCTTTAAAAATAACATAACTTGAGTTTTAATTAACGTCAAGGGGTGTTAGAGTCAATTTCTGAAACTTTAAACTTTCAGGGACCGTTTGGGTAATTGCTGAAAGTATAGGTATAAAAGGGAGGAAAAGAAAAAAATAAAAATAAAACCGATGACCACGGGACTCGAACCTGGGTCACCGCCTCAACAAACACGCGCACAGCCACTCCACCATGGTCATCACATTGAATAAAACCCAAGCATAATCCAAGCCTTTTTACACTTTTCTAATCATCACAACACTCTCAAATCTCCTTCCATTCAGCTGAGAATCAAGAATTCGAGTAGATTTACCACCTTTTACAAAAGTGAGCATATCTCACTCATTTCTTAACCTTTTTCATCCATTCTTTTTTCCACTTGCTTGGAACAATCTTAGGAACATTTCCAGAGGTTTTCCATGGAAAACCAAGCTCTAGAATGTAACCAAAAAGTCTCCAAAGTGGACTGTTTTGTTGTTATCTTCATTTAAACTTGTTAAACTTTGTTGAACTTGAGTCGAACTCATCTCAAACCTATGTCCTAATGCTCATAACCTAATGAATGGTTAGTTGGGCTTAAAAACAAGGTTGAGACATGTTAAATCAGAGGTTAAAACCTCACAAACATTCTATTTTAGTTAGGGTTTTACCCACAAGAAGTGTTCAAGCTTGAAGCTTGATGAATGTGTGATTGTTAGACTAGCTTGGGCTCTCTTTCATCAAAATCCACTCACTTCTTGATGTTTCCTCATAGAATAGTTGTTCTTATTTCATTCTTTACTTGTATGTTCTTGACCCTCCTTGTTGTTCATAACAACAAGAGTAGTGGTGAACACCAAAGAGGTTCCTAAATGGATGGTTTTACCTCCTACCTCATGCTTGACTTATGTGACCCTAAAGAGGTTCTAAGTGGATGGTTAATCCTCCCACCTCATGCTTGACCCATATGACTTATAATAATTATATAAAACGTATATATTATTTATATAATACACATGTATATATCTAAGTAACTAGCCTTGATGATGACTTAGTAGTTATTTGTCAAGAACATGTTACATCATCTATGACCATGCACTTGTTACGACTCTAATAGATCTTTGAATCCATGAAAACACACGAACTCCCTCGAGTATCAATAGTGTCAAGAACAAGTGTTATGTGTACAAGATGATTATTTTCACATATGTCTATTTTCATGTACTTTAAACTCCAAATCCTTAGACCAAATGTAACCATCTCTTAAAACTCCACATCGAACATATTCAACCTTCTAGTCTCAACAACTTCGTCACATTGGATAATCGGAAAACACATGCAATTTTGTGAGTATACTCGAACCCATTTTTACTTTTAACACTTTTGGGTGCAACATGTATTCTATATAAAACACGAACACTTGAAACTAATTGAATCACTCTTTATCCATGTTAAACATGATACTATATGATGCTTGTTAATCTCATATGTTATGTAAACTTCCGTGTCTATATGCTCATTAACTTCGTACAAGCCTACCTTAACAATTATAGCGCTATAGGAGTAATGCACCGCCTACTAGTCTCGGGGTATTGTTAAGTTAAACTATTTACCTCCCTTTATTCTTTGGGATAGGCTATTTTAACGCATTGTATTCTTGGGTTTGAACATATACTTGGCACCGTTTCAACATACTAGTAACTTGCATATTGTGATTCATGTTGGATACGAGCCGTTAGACAAATTTAAACTATTTTATGCTATATATCAAACTCGTATACTCGCCTTTGCTTTTGCATTGAACTCTATTTTAATACATGTTGCAGGTTCGTTAGACAAGATGATGCTAAGCGAAGAAACAAGATTTAAGTGGACTTAGAAACACACTCAGATTAACTATTTTGTTGTATATTCGAAATAATGTCGTTTATGTTGACTTCTCATATTATACTTTAGCAATTTATGAAATTTAATTTAATTCATATTGTCACATAGTGTTAGTGTTATGATGTTTTGAACAATTTGTTCGTCTCATCCCGATGTTTCCACCATCGGTTGGAGTGTGACAGATTGATATCAGAGCCATAACTATAGGGAGTTAGGAAAAGTAGGAATGCTTTTACCTAGTCTATAGTTTTAGAGCTTCATTCTTATGATTTGCTTTAAACTGTTTGCATGCCACTTTATTTGTTCTTATTTATTCTCTTTGAACCTTTTAAGTATATATGGCGATTTATCTATATGTCATTTTATCTTTATCTGCTATTCTTGGCATGCTTCTTATGTGTTTATACTTGTTTATTTATTCTCATTCTTATGTGTTAACACTTGTTTTATTATGTGTTAATACTCGTTTATTATTCCATTCTTTATGTGCCATTCTTGACACGTTTATAATTGTTTGTTTAATATTTAACATACATCTTCCTCGCACATTTTACTCGATTTCACTAAACTCAAAAACACTCGCATCTCATGCTTTTCCAAGATAGCTTCGCCGTTAACGAAGCTGACTCGGAAAGAATTCAAATTTATTTGGGGAATAGAACAAGAAGATGCATTCAAAGTCTTGAAAGAGAGGTTGACTCAAGCCCCGATATTAGTATTACCAGAAGGGACAAATGATTTGGTCGTCTATTGTGATGCTTCATATTCAGGCTTGGGATGTGTTTTGATGCAGAGAGGCAAGGTTATTGCTTATGCTTCTCGACAACTGAAAACACATGAAGCAAACTACCCAACTCATGATCTTGAATTAGCTGCAGTGGTCTTTGCCTTAAAAATCTGGAGGCATTATTTATATGGTGTAAAGTGTACCATCTACACTGACCATAAAAGCCTCAAAATTTTCTTTGATCAGAAAGATTTAAACATGAGGCAAAGAAGATGGCTAGAACTAGTTAAAGATTATGATTGTGAAATACTTTACCATCCTGGAAAGGCAAATGTGGTTGCAGACGCCCTCAGTCGAAAGGGGGAACATCCACCCATACGGGTAAAATCTCTAAAAATGATGATAACTTCTTATTTATTCGAAAGAATCAAGATAGCTCAGACTGAAGCCTTGAAGGAAGAAAACCAGAAGAAGGAGAGAATAATTGGTCAAGCAAAAGATTTGATAGAAAATGAATCCGGAGTAAAGACTCGTTATGGACGAATCTGGATTCCAAATACGAGTGAGGTTAAGAAATTACTTCTTGATGAAGCTCACAAATCAATGTATTCTATTCATCCAGGTGCAACAAAGATGAATCATGACTTAAGAATCGACTATTGGTGGCCTGGTATGAAGAGAGATGTTGTAAAATATGTCGAGAGATACTTGACATGTTTGCAAGTAAAGGCGGAACATCAGAAACCCTATGGGAAGATCCAACCATTAGAAATTCCCAAGTGGAAGTGGGAACATATAACTATGGATTTAATAACTAAATTGCCAAAGACGACAAAGGGTTTTGATGCAATATGGGTGATTGTGGATAGATTAACGAAAAGTGCTCATTTTCTACCTATCAAGGAGGCATATTCTTTAGAGCATATGGCTGAAGTATATATGAAGGAAGTAGTGTCCAGACACGGGGTCCCATTATCCATTGTATCAGATCGCGATACACGTTTTACTTCCCGATTTTGGAGAAAATTTCAGGAAGAATTGGGTACCCGACTATTGATCAGCACGACTTATCACCCACAGACAGATGGTCAAAGTGAGCGGACAATACAGACCCTGGAAGATATGTTAAGGGCATGTATTATCGACTTTGGCGGAAGTTGGGAAAGATATTTACCATTGGCAGAATTTTCCTATAATAACAGTTACCATTCCAGCATAGGGGTGTCTCCTTATGAAATGTTGTATGGTAGGAAATGTCGAACTCCAATATGTTGGGGAGAGATCGGTCCACGGGAGCTTGGTAGTAAAGAAGTTGTAAAGGAGACAACTGAAAAGATTGAGTTAATTCGAACTCATCTCAAAGCTGCCCAAGACCGACAAAAATCATATGCTGATAAACGAAGACGACCTATTGAATTCCAAGTGGGAGACTATGTGATGTTGAAAGTCTCTCCGTGGAAAGGTGTAATTCATTTCCGTAAACGTGGCAAGTTGAATCCAAGATTTATTGGTCCGTTCAGGATCATAGCTCGAGTTGGGAATGTGGCGTACCGTTTAGAGTTGCCAGATGAGTTGAGTGGGATACACAACACGTTCCACGTGTCACACTTACGAAAATGTCTAGCAGACAAGACATCATATGTACCACTAGATGACATAGAGATAAATGATAAGTTAAACTATGTTGAGGAGCCAGTTTCTATAGTTGATCGTAAAGTAAAACAACTCCGCAACAAAGTAATTAACCAAGTTAAAGTCGAGTGGAAACATAGAAAGGGATTTGACTACACGTGGGAGTCAGAAGTTGAAATGAGGACGTACTATCCTCATTTATTTTCTAAGTAATACGGTTTCGGGGACGAAACCCTAAAATAGTGGGGGATATTTGTAACATCCCGTTTTCTAGTTATATAAATAATATATTAGTCATTTTATATTTATAGTCCTAGAATTTTAAATGAATAAGTAAAAGGTGAAACGATTTTTTTTAGTAAGATGTTTAAATCGATAATTAAATTATCAAATATAATTTCGGACCAATAGACAATTGGTTGTAAGAACTATTAATATGGAGCTTCTGTATATGTATGCGTAAAATATATAAAGTAATTCTAGTTTTAATATATATAGATGTATGTTAGATGTTGAACACAACTTTTAGAATTAAAATTATAAAATAAATAATATAACTATAGTGTAAAATAAATATATTAAATTAAAATATATGTAAACCTTCATACAAATAATAGATGTGCGTGGAGTCTTATGGTTCTGCCATAAACTGGCACTAACCGGTTGTGATATTTTGAAATGGCATCTTTCCGTCATATGTGCTATCCATTTAAACCTATTAGTATAGATATGTGTGCTTCAGTAGATTGTTGGTGTACAAAAGAAAACAAAAGAATATAATTACTTTCTTTCACTATTCTCAAAGGGTCCTCTAATATTATTTAATGTGCTACATGTGTTTAGTATAATTGGTGTAAATGTTGTGATTTTATATAATTAATTATAAAATGATGTTAGTTGTAAAAAGGGGAGAAAATCGTTGATGCCATGGAATTCACATGGTAAGCTGTTAAAATAACCGTCGCGTTATCAGTCGTTATGTTACCATTGGTTAACCAGTCGTTTAACCACCTTGGAGTGGCCAGTCGTTATATCACCGTCGGGTGAACAGTTGTTAAAAATCATAGTTAATTATTAAATTGCCATAGGTGGAATATGGTGGGGTGGATAAAACTATGATCTGAAAAACATTACAGTCGATTTATGAACTCACTTAGCGTTGGCTAATAGTTGTAAAATAATGTTTTTCAGGTAAATCACCAGTGCGGGGTTGAAAGAGTCAAGTCGGGCCTCGGTACGTTTAAGGATCGAACATATGTTTATAACCCACTTTTGATGTATAAGTTATGGGTTATCTAAATAAGTTGTCCTGACGTACACTTACTCCACTTATCTAATAAATATATAATGTGAATTTTAAAGATGGTTGTTTTATCACATTATTTTATGAATGATTCCGTTGTTTAAAAGGAAAAATCTGGGACCGGATTTTGGTGAAAAATAATAAGAAAAAAGTTGTAGAAAAATACGGGTGTTACCGTTTGACACAAGTTCGGGTGAACTTGTCTGATTCTCTTGAGAATTGGACAAGTTCGGGCGAACTTGATTGAATTGTTGAAGGTTTTTAGGCAAGTTCGGGCAAACTTGGTCACCAATTTGGTGACAAGTTCGAGCGAACTTGACTGTTTTGGCATCCAAATCGTGCGTTTTCGTGTCGTTTGCTGAGGAAATCGAGTGTCCATCCCTTCAACCTTAAGCTACTGAGCAAAACCTAGGCTGGAGAGGTCTTTTGGAGCGAGTTTTAACCATTTTACAGAAACTCGGACTAATCCGGGCGAACTTGATAGTTCGTACGGGTTAGTCAAGTTTGTGCAAAGTGACGATTTCGTCCTTGTGCTTCCGGATCTGAGTATTTTGCTTGACAACGCCTCGTTCCACTTCAAAGTGAATGAAACATACGTCATTAGTCTATATTTTGTATGAAAATCGATGTTTAAAAGGGTTTTACTTGGATCTAAGTATAGATCTAAGTGAAAAACAGAAGTTTTAGCATAAAAAGATGAAGATTTTCGTAAACAGAGGAGTTTTTGATGAAATCGAAGGTAAAACCTTGTGCAAAATCGTTGTAAAATGTTGTTGTAGCTTGCAAACGGGTTGATTCTTACTTAGAAAACGAAAGTATTCGATCGGGAGAGCTCTGAGCGAACTTGGTCTACAAGGGGAGCATGAATGAGGAGCTGAGTATTTATAGGTGAGGTGAAGATATGGCTGATTGAGATCAAGTTCGGGCGAACTTGACTCCATTTCAAGCGAACTTGGCACAAGTTCGAGCGAACTTGGCCAGTTCTGCTTGAATGGTTCAAGTTCGAGCGAACTTGTTGATTGATAGAAGGTTTTTGTTGCCTGAACAAGTGTCACACCCCAACCGATGGCGGAAACATCTGGGCACGACACTAGACGAATTAGATTGATCAAGAGATTCCATAACAATTATTTAAGAGACAATATTTAACGTCCAACATCCCATACTATCAAACACATATAATCCCCAAACAATTATTACATAATCAAAACATCTCTTAATCGTAAATCCAATTCGATCTTCCCTAGATTTATTACATAATTTTCTAAAGGAAAATCTATGACTAAGCATCCATAGCAAATATCCTTAACGTGCCACATATGTTAAAATAAAACGTCAATACAATTAAGTAAGGTGAGCATACAGGTTTGCGTACATAAGTCGGATATCGAACCGGAGGAGGATTGTGGAAAATGTAATAATGCTGAGTATTATCTAACAACTATGAAAACTTAACTTGTGTTTGATTGATTTGAGAATTAACTAAATTATGAACTAAGAAAGTGAGTTTTTATCAATAAGAGGAAGAATGGTTCCTCCGGTATTCAGGTTTTGCAGTTAAATTCCATTATGTGTTTAACTTAACATTCACATAGACATGAATATAAACAAACCCTAACTCATCAATTGTGATAATTGCAGACTAAGTACTCCGGTCAATACGTAACGGGAGGTTATCAAACAACTATCAGTTACAATTACCAACCCTAATCCCACATCAAATAGATCCCAATTACTAGAACTCTCGGGAACTGAATGATTGTGAATTAAAGTTAAGTAAAAACCAATTGTTTACGATCGATGAATCAAGTTACCGGCAAAAAGCATCGAATGCTTAGATTGTCGGATTCAAATAAGTTAAAACACATAATCGAATAAACATACAAAAACCCTCCAACCGGAGGAAACCAAAAGAAGTTTAGCCGCTCATCTCGCTCGAGAAGTCAACAAAAGTCTTGGATGATGAATTCATGATCTCGATCTTTGGATTGCAGGTGATAATGATGATGAAGAAGTGAAAAAGCCTTGATCTTGATGCTCCTGGATGGTGAAATTCGTCCCTCGGAGGTCTTGGATATGTTATGAGACATTCCAAAACCCTAATATACCTCTTGTTACCTAAAATTCACGTTTTTTTCGGATTTACAACCATCAGTGACGGTTCAGAGTTGCTGTTTCAAATGCAAGACCCAACCGTCAGTGACGGTCAGGGAGCCGTCACCGACGGTCACCTGCTGTTGCTGATGGTTTGGCTATTTGACCTCACTGTCAAGGACGGTTGAGGAACCGCGCCGACGATCGCGGGGCTTCTCCTCCTTCCTTCTTTGTTTCCAACTTTCCATGAATGAAAACAAGGCCCTGCACTTCTAATCTTCCAATCTCTCACGTAATAAAACACAAACCACTTTCCGACTAAAACCCGAATGGCCCCTAGACTTCATCTATTCCCGCATCTTGCACTCATACATCTCGTATCCAACCGAAAAGATTCCGAATCACCCTTCAAGCTTTACATATCATCTTCAAACATTCCACTTCCACTTTAACTCCCGTAACTTTGCCAAGTTACATGTTTTACCTGCAAAACAACTAGATCTCGTAGTTAACATATTCTAGGCAAGTAAACACACACGACATACATAAAATTCATCATTTAACCACTTTAATACTCGGCTTTCACCCTCTACATCACATAATAGATATAAAAGCGTTTAGCATACACCGCGTGACATACGTAAGCGTTGTGAACAATGTAACTACTTAGATTCAAGTAAACCAACAAACCGCAATTGATCGAGGCATGCGAACGAGTGTCCACATCCTAAAGAGAAAATAAATGAGAAATGAAAATGTGAGCCTTAACAACCCCGGGTCCTCCGGGTGGCGGGTCAACCTCTAGTATACTATCATGTTAAGGGTGGCGTACAAGCAATCAAGTAATACATACAATTCAGCATATTTCACGTATAGTCATGTAATAGCGGGATTGTGAATAAGAGTTGTGTTGTGTGATGTTTTTAATATACGAACATATGTGACACCCAAAAGTGCGTTTAAGCGTAAAGGGGTTCAAGTATACTCATTGTCGGTGCGTTTTGGGAGAAGAAGCAAAACCTAGGCTGAAGAGGTCTTTTAGAGCGAGTTTTAGCCATTTTAAAGAAACTAGGACTAATCCGGGCGAACTTGAAGGGTTCGAACGGTTTAGTCCAGTTTGTGCAAAGTGACGATTTCGTCCTTGTGCTTCTGGATCTGAGATCTTGCTTGACAACCCTCGTTCCACTTCAAAGTGAATGAAACATACGTCATTTAGTCCGAATATTGTGTAAAAATCGATGTTTAAAAGGTTTCACTTAGATCTAGGCATAAATCTAAGTGAAAAACAGAAGTTTTGCATAAAAAGATGAAGATTTTCGTAAACAGAGGAGTTTTGATGAAATCGAAGGTAAAACCTTGTGCAAAATTGTTGCAAAACGTTGTTGTATATCGAAAACGGGTTGATTCTTACTTAGAAAACAAAGGGTTTCGGTTTTGGGGAGCTCCGGGCGAACTTGCAGCAAGTTCAAATGAGGAGAGGAGCTGAGTATTTATAGGTGAGGTGGAAAAATGGGCTGGACACATCAAGTTCAGGTGAACTTGCTTGTTTCCTGAGTATTAGGACAAGTCTGGGCGGACTTGTTGTGTTCTGAAGTGTTATGGTGGCCTGGACAAGTTCGGGCGAACTTGTGATGCACAAGTTCGGCCGAACTTTGCTTATTGGCTAAGTTTTGTTCGTTTATTTGCGTTAGAAGTTCGTTTGGCGATTCGGTTCGTATTAGATAGTTATTAATTAAAGCGTTTTATATTACCATTGAATTGAGAGAGATCGAGTTACGTGAGCGTGCCATAACATAAACTTATATAAAACATAATTACACATAATTAACTGCGTTTTGCGATGCGATGAGATAAGCGATGCGATGGCACAAGTGTTTATTAAACAATAACACACTCGGCTCGTATACTAGCATAACTACTTGTGATTGCATTGAATTAGCGATTTATAAGCGATTAAATGCGATATTGATGCGACAAAATATAATTCTATTAACATAAACTTTCTCATAATCAAACCTCGGAGTACAACTGATAAGTATGAACGAAATACACGGAAAAGGAATAAAATAATTAACAACGAAATTTACGAGTTGTTACAGTCTCCCCTACTTTAGGAAATTTCGTTCCGAAATTTAAGTAGTGGCCATAACAAAGAGATGCAGATATTTAGCCTTCATGTCATTTTCCAATTCCCATGTGAACTCGGCACCGCGTTTGCCTTCCCATCGGACTTTCACGATAGGGATGCGAGAGCGCCGTAGTTTCTTGGTTTCTCGGTCCATGATTTCGATTGGCTTTTCCATGAAATGGTGAGTCTCATTTATTTGCAAGTCCTCGAGGGGAACATGGAGATTCTCTTCAGCTAGGCATTTCTTGAAGTTCGACACGTGGAAAGTCGGATATACGTTATTAAGTTTCGCCGGTAGTTAAGTCGATAGGCCACTTTGCCGATTCTTTCAAGAATCTTAAAGGGACCTACGTATCGTGGCGCTAGCTTTCCTTTCTTTCCGAAGCGGATCACTCTTTTCCAAGGTGCAACCTTTAAGAGAACGTGATCTCCCACTTTGAACTGTAAGGGCTTGCAGCGTTTATCGGCATAACTCTTTTGACGACTCCGAGCTTTCAAGAGATTGTCTCTGATATGGAGAATCTTGTCTGTCGTTTCTTGAATTAGCTCGGGACCGGTGATTTGTGCTTCTCCGATCTTGTGCCATGCAATAGGAGATCGACATTTTCTTCCATATAGTGCCTCAAAAGGAGCCATTTGAATGCTGGTGTGATAACTATTATTGTGAGAGAAATCAATTAAAGGTAAATGCGTATCCCAATTACCACCGAAATCTATGATGAACGCACGAATCATGTCTTCAAGGGTGCGGATCGTGCGCTCAGTCTGACCGTCGGTTGGAGGATGAAAAGCGGTACTGAGATTAAGCGTAGTACCGAGGGCGTATTGAAATGTCTCCTAGACACGTGAGGTAAAGCGACCGTCGCGGTCAGAGATGATGTCACGAGGCCTCCCGTGTCGACATATAACTTCGTCGGTATAGATTCGTGCTAATCGTTCTACCCTAAAGTCTTCTCATATGGCAATAAAGTGCGCAAATTTAGTAAGACTATCAACGATAACCCAAATGCTATCGTTACCAGAGGAGGCGCGAGGGAGTTTCGTAACGAAGTCCATAGCTATGCTCTCCCACTTCCACATCGGGATTTCGGTTGTTCGAGCAAGCCAGAGGGCCTTTGATGTTCGGCTTTAACCTTCGAACAGGTTAAGCACTTTGAGACGTATACGCGATATCCTTTTTCATGCGCGGCCACCGATACATAAGACGAAGGTCCTGGTACATTTTGTCGCCCCGGGATGTATCGAGATTTATGAGCCTCGGTCATTAGTAATTCACGAAGATTATCACGGCTAGGAATCCAAATGAGCTCGAGATAGTAATAAATACCATTAGGTTTAATAACGAGCTGAGTTTTGGCACCACATTTCATTTTTCCTCCAGGGTTTCTCGTTAAAGCAAGCGAATTGGGCAGAGCATCGGCTACGACGTTTGCTTTGCCAGGATGGTAGCGTATCTCGCAATCGTAATTGTTGAGAAGTTCAACCCATCTGCGTTGGCGCATGTTAGTTCCTTCTGATTAAAGATATGTTGTAAGCTCTTATGGTCGGTGAAGACCGTACACTTAGTACCGTAAAGGTAGTGTCGTCATATCTTTAAAGCAAAAACAACTGCAACGAGTTCGAGATCGTGGGTTGTATAGTTCTTCTCGTGGATCTTGAGTTGTCGAGATGCATACACGATAACCTTGTCTCGTTGCATAAGAACACAACCAAGACCAAGATTGGCATCGCAATAAACAACTAAATTGTCGTTTCCGTCGGGTAGAGCGAGTACGGGAGCATTACATAGCATACGCTTGAGAGTTTGAAAGGCTTCCTCTTGTTTGGAATCCCAAACGAAAGGCTTGTCTTTATGGGTTAAAGCGGTAAGCTGAACGGCGATTTTCGAAAAGTCGACGATGACTCGACGGTAGTAACCCGCCAATCCAAGAAAGGAACGGATTTCAGATGCATTCTTCGGCGTAATCCAACTTTGACAGCTTCAATCTTTGCAGGGTCGACGTGAATTCGTTGACTATTAACGATGTGGCCGAGAAACTGGACTTCTTTGAGCCAGAATTCACATTTGGAGAACTTAGCATATAGGAGATTACCTTGGAGAAGTTCGAGGACTAAACGGAGATGGCACGCGTGTTTGTCTCTCGACTCCGAGTAGATAAGGATGTCATCGATAAACACAATGACGAACGATCTAAGAAAGCTTTACACACACGGTTCATCAAATCCATGAAGACCGCAAGTGCAATTTGTGAGACCAAAAGGCATGACCACGAATTCGAAATGGCCATAACGAGTACGAAAGGCGGTTTTCGGTATATATCTTCTTCCAATACTCGTAACTAATGATACCCGGAATGCAAATCGATCTTAGAAAAACAAGTAGCACCTTGAAGCTGATCAAATAAGTCGTCTATTCAAGGACGAGGGTAGCGGTTCTTTATCTAAGCTTATTAAGTTCACGATAATCGATGCACATTCGGAACGTCCCATCTTTCTTTTTCACAAAAAGAACGGGTGCGCCCCATGGCAAAGTGCTCGGGGGTATGAAACCTTTATCAAGAAGCTCTTGAAGTTGGCTTGATAGCTCGTGCATTTCGTATGGTGCGAGACGATAGGGAGCTTTAGCAACGGGAGTAGCACCGGGGATTAAATAGATACGGGATTCAACATCACGAGTAGGGGTAAACCGGGTAAATCGTCGGGGAAAACTTTAGGAAATTCGCAGACAATGGGTACATCTTTCCAGGTTTTCTTTTCTTTCTCCGGGTTCACGATGTGGGCTAGGAGGCAACGCATTGCTTTCGAGATGCTTGCTCGCTTGAGTACATGACATAAGCATCAACTTCTTTGAGGGAGTCTCTCCATAGACATGTAGCTGGTCACTGTTAGGGAGAGGGAAGCGGATCATTTTATCGAAGCAAACAACTTCAGCATGATTTTCACGAAGAAAATCCATGCCTACTATGATATCGAAGCTACCTAATTGCATAGGTATGAGATTGATCGAGAAGATGTGGTTGTTGAGATCGAGAGTACAACCACGTAGGACGGAGTTAACGGTAACGGTTCTTCCGGTGGCGACTTCCACATTGTAAGTATTTGGGAGTTTAGCGCGTTTACATTTTAAAACCTTTTTGAATTCTAATGATACAAAAAAATTATCGGCACCAGTATCAAATAAACATGAAGCATATATACCATTGACAAGGAACATACCGTTGACAACATTGTTGTCGTTTTGAGCCTGGCGATGATTGAGATTGAAGGCTCTTCCACGCGCAGCCTGATGGTTGTTGCTGCTGAGGCTGCGGTGGTGGCTGCTGCTGAGGCTGATGGCTGCTGTTCTTGCTTCACGGCTCGGTTAGGACAGACATTACTGAAGTGGTTTGGGTCCCCACAAGGGTAACAAGCACGGGCCTTTGGGGCTGGCGCTTGCTGCTAGAACTACTGCTGATTAGTCTGAGGAGTGCGAGGTGGAGCTGGTAGAGCTGGTGCTGCTGGGGCCTGAGGAGCTGGCTGATGGGGCCCTGAACGGCAACTGACAGTAAAGTGGCCGTATATGTTGCAGTTGGTGCAGAAGCAGCAATTGCCTCTAACCGCATGGTGATAAGTGCACTTAGAGCACAGTGGATGAGGACCAGTATACGCACGCTTTGCCGGAGGTGCGTTTGGTGTGGCTGACTGAAGCGGCTGAGGGTTAGGCGGTGCGGTAAGTGCACAGTTCTTGCTCGGGTTTTCTCTCTTGCGACCTCGGCGACTAGACTTTGACTCTCGAGACTGATCTGTAGTAGGCTCGGTGATTGCTTGGTTGGCGACTTTAATGTTATTAAAATAACCAGTCTGAACCCTTTTGTCGTTGATCTCTGCGGCTAGCTGATAAGTTTCCTTGATGGTGACAGGGCGTCCGGCTTGAACAAAATCAGCGACGCAATCGGGTAAAGAACGCAGGTATTTCTTGATTGCTTTCTCGGTAGTGTCCACCTGACCGGGACATATAATGCTCAACTGCTTGAAACGAGCTGTTAGGCCAGCGTTGTCTGGACCGTCTTGTTTGATATCCCAGAACTCATTCTCCAGCTTTTGAACCTCATGTGGAGGACAAAACTCTTTCACCATGATTTCCTTGAGTTCCTCCCAAGTGAGCCCGTAAGCTTCGTCGTTCCCACGCTTGTTGCGCTCCGCTGTCCACCAATTGAGAGCCCTCGATTGAAACACGTCGGTGGCGTTGATAGTGCTCAGAGCTTCGGGGGCATCCACTCTGACGGAAGGTAACCTCGATAGAATCGAACCAGTGGAACATAGCACTCGGCCCGTCCTTGTCGGTGAAGGTGAGTGGTCCACATGCCTTAAATTCTTAAAGCTAAAGGAAGTCTTTGGCGTGTCGGTCTTGGAATCGACGGACGAATTGCTGCTGACGACATGGATCTCGCTGACGATATGAGGAATGACTTTAGCCATTTGCTTGGCTACCAGTGAAGCGATGCGCTTATCAGCGTTGTTGCGCTGAAGATTCCTCCTTGTGTGCGATCCCATGGAAGACATCTACATGAAGGATTTGATTGGGTGAGATTTGATTATGATAGATTATGTTCAAAAGTTTATTATTATTATTATTATTATTATTATTATTATTATTATTATTATTATTATTATAATACAGTTAAGGCATGTATCCACATAAGCACGTAAGCAGATAAGCACATAAGCACGTAATCACATAGGCACATAATCACATATTTTTAACGTATTCATCTTCAAACTAAATCATGTGTAGCGTGTACGAGATGCGATATAATAGTGTAAATAGCGAGTAAAGCTGCGTATGAGAACATGAACGTAGGAGAGTTGAGCGTTTTAGTTTGGTTGGTGAATTAATTAGCGTTTTAGATTTTGAGAGCTGTGCGAGTTGTGCATATATCGATGGAGCGTAAAAGCGATAAATCGAGAAATCTATAAAGCGAGAAATCGAATAAGCGAAAAATCCATAAATTCAAACACATAATAATAAATAACTCGATGATGCGTAAAATCGACGATTGTAGGCTTAAATCAACTGGGAGTGTCCTGGGTTTTGAGACAACGACTGTCACACCCCGACCCGCAGCGGAATAAAAGTCGAGGCATAATTGGGTTATCACCAAAGCTCATGATGTTTACTAAAATGTTTCATATTTATTAAATTCAAATTTCAACTTAAATATCCAAATCAAAATTCATACAATTACAAGGAAATGAAACTATGTAAATAATCCAAAGCTTAAACTGGTTTATTCTTCTAGGCCTTCCTATGTGTTTCTTGCCTCAGCTGGATCACCTGTATCATGTGTAAAACGGGGGATATTTTGGGTCAACAAAAGTTGGCGAGTGAACCTTGATAAAACATTGTTATTAATTTCTTGTTTTATTTAATATGGAAAATTTGTGCAATAATCACATGTGAGCAAACATATATAAGTAAACAAACACAAACCACTTTGGATGAGTATATGATATGAATGATGATGAATGTGAGATCAAGGCTCAATCAAACGGAGCCGATCTTATGAGGCACCTGATGCTCAACCCGTCTCCCACGGGGAACCGATGGGCCTAATGAAATGGGTGTACTGAAAATGATAAATCCAAACTACATATAATCCACACACCAATTGATACACATTTGATACACATTTGATCACGGATATGATGTATGCACAAGTGTTTAAATATAATAAAGAATTAAACGACACATGATACACCCCAAAACATGATTAAAACGGGGAATTGATAGAGATTCACTCACATTGGGTGCGTTCTTTGATGACGTTGGATGCGCATGAATTTTAGGATTTGATCGACGAGGGAAAAACTAACCTAAA
Organism: Scalesia atractyloides; assembly: GCA_947069175.1. Lineage (NCBI taxonomy): Eukaryota > Viridiplantae > Streptophyta > Magnoliopsida > Asterales > Asteraceae > Scalesia > Scalesia atractyloides. The sequence goes on from CAMTDV010000030.1 coordinate 67,408,014, forward strand.
ATAATAACGAAATGATTCGGTAAATAAATGGATTTTATTTGAGATTAATATTTTTAATTAGTACTCTTAATGGATTTTTAGATTTATTTTTGTGAGTTTAAGGAAACTTTCTAACTTTAAAAATCTTAATTTTAAGTATTTTTAAATGATTTTTCAATTAAATAAATAAAAAAGAAAAAAATAAAAAAAAAGTTGACCGTTGACCGTTGACCATTGACCGTTGACCGGTCGGACTGTGTTTTTATATGCGCTGAGTGAGGTTCGAACTCGGGACCTCTCGTATGCGTGCACGCAGTTCTACCAACTGAGCTACGTGTCTAACCCGAAATAAACTCAGATTTAATTATATTTATATACTAACTAGAATATTTCAGAAATTAGTTATTTTAAAAAGGTTTTAAAATCTGCAGAACCGGTGCGTATAACCCGCGTCGAACCCGTGACCATTGCTTTGATTGGCACCCAGCCCAACCAACTGGGCTGGGTGTCTAACCCATTTAAATTAAGATTTATATTAAACTTAAGTACTATTTGAGGGGTGTTCTGTTAAACTTAAAAGAAAAAAATGTTTTGTTATTGTGGGAACCGGATACGTACACGAATCGAACTCGGGACTTGAACGTTATAATTGCACACAGTCCACCGCTGGACTGTGTGTCTAACCCGTTTAGTTTTATGATTTTAATTATACTAATACTTATTTGCGACTTCATCTTCTTCGTTTATAAGAACACAGAACAGTGAAATCCGACTGTTCTGTTTAAATCGATCATCAAAACTTATAATTGGTTGGAATGAAATAGATAACGAAATTAAGGAATAGAATGTACCAAAACAGAGCGTTTACTTCAAATTTCCGGCAAGAGTCGTCGGCTCTGATTTGTGACTCTCGGCTGAGTGAATTGTTTGACATTTTAGATCCTTGTGTTTTGAAATTAAGTTACTGAGCAAGAGATATCAAGAGGGTTTAGTTGATTATACCGATCGACAATGAGACTTCGGATTTTCAGTGATATTCCAGTGAGTGTGGGTTTTTCCGGCGGCGTAGTCTGAGACAGATTCTGGTTGAATGATTAAAGTTAAGACATGCCGAATAATGGGTTACAAACAAAAGAGTCGAGAATTTTACCGATTTGAAGTAAGCCTCGGTTTTCCGGTGAAAGTCCGGCGAATGCAAAATATCTCCGGCGACGTGTTTTGGGTTGAATAAAGCTTCGGAAACGATCGTGGTTCTGAGCGAAAGGATTTCCAGAGTGTTCAAGTGGGTATTTATAGTGGAAACAGGCTGAATTAGGTTTGAATTGAGTAAAGGTTCGCGATTGAAGATTTCCGTCGGTTATGACGGAAATTGACTGCGGGCAACGGTTATAACCGACGTCGGGATTAAATTGTGCGTTTCAATAAAAAAGGATTTGGCCAAAATCGCGGATTGCGGATTTTCCGGTGATTGCGAGTTCTGGCGCGCTGATGTCCGGTTTTGATTTTCTGGGTTTACCTTAAGTATTATTTGTTTCCTTGTTTATCACAAGTGAAGTGTGTGGCGGAGCGTTGTGTTGTGTGTTTGGGTTTGTGGGTGACCCGGGTTCGAAACCCGGCGTCTCCATTATTTTTTTTAATCCATGATTTTTTGTTATTTAATAATTTTGGTTTAAAATTCATACATATATATTATTTATGTATTGTTTAAAATTTATCCGAGCAATAAATGCGCAACGAAATTTATAACTGAGTATTTGATTAATAAACGAAGCGGGTTTGGAAACCCATTTTTCGACGAATGTTACAGTATCCCTACTTTTAGAAATTTCGTCCCGAAATTTAAGTAGTGTGTGGTAACAGGAAAAAGATGTGGGTATTTCTCGCGCATTGAGTCTTCACGTTCCCAAGTAAACTCAGGTCCTCGTTTTGACTCCCAACGTACCCTGACAATTGGAATACGACTTCGTCTTAAACGCTTCTCTCCGAAGTCCATGAGTTCTACTGGTCTTTCAATGAAGTGCATAGATTCATCGACTTGAATGTCTTCTAGAGGAATATGGAGGTTTCCATCGGCGAGGCACTTCTTCAAGTTTGATACGTGGAATGTGGGATGAATTCTGTTGAGCTCTTCTGGTAGGTCAAGCTTGTATGCTACAGGACCTACTCTTTCGAGTATCTTGAAAGGTCCTACGTAGCGTGGTGCTAGCTTGCCCTTCTGGCCAAAACGAACCACTCCCTTCCACGGTGATACTTTTAAAAGTACTTGATCCCCAATGTCAAACTCCAAGGGCTTTCGTCGTTTGTCTGCATAACTCTTTTGACGACTTTGAGCCGCTAGAAGATTGTTTCGAATTTGAATGACCTTGTCGGTTATTTCTTGAATTAACTCTGGACCGGTGATTTGTGATTCCCCAATTTCGTGCCAACATACTGGAGATCGGCACTTACGACCACATAAAGCTTCGAAAGGAGCCATGCCGATACTTGAATGATAGCTATTGTTGTACGAAAATTCAACTAATGGTAGATGAGCGTCCCAATTCCCTTTGAAGTCTATGACACATGCTCGAAGCATGTCTTCAAGAGTTTGGATGGTGCGTTCTGATTGTCCATCAGTTTGAGGATGAAAAGCGGTTCTGAGGTCTAATCGTGTACCCAAGGGGGTTTGTACGGCTCGCCATGTTCGTGAGGTGAAACGACCATCACGGTCTGAAATGATGCTTAAAGGTACACCATGACGGCTTACGATCTCGCTGATGTAGATACGAGTTAACTTCTCATTCTTGAAGTCCTCGCGAATCGGAATGAAATGAGATGACTTTGTAAGACGATCGATTATTACCCATATAGTGTCATACCCACTGGAGGTGCGAGGTAACCCGGTAATGAAATCCATGGTTATGTTTTCCCACTTCCATACAGGTATTTCGGGCTGGACTAGAAGTCCTGAAGGTCTTTGATGTTCAGCTTCTACTTTGGAACAAGTAAGGCACTTGGTAACAAAAACAGCGATATCCTTTTTCATGCCAGGCCACCAGTAGGTGTATCGTAGGTCTTGATACATCTTGTCGGCTCCTGGGTGTACAGAGTATCGTGTTTTGTGCGCCTCATTCATGAGGAAATCACGAAGGTTATCGCGATCGGGAATCCATATGCGATTTAAATAGTATAGAATACCGTCGGATTTGGTTTCGATTTTGAGTTCAGCTCCACATGACAGCTCATCGCGTACGTCATTTTCTGTTACAGAAACATGTTGAGCTGCTCGGATTCGATCTTTGATGTCAGTTATGATTTGCGAACAGAGAAGACGAATGGAGTTCGCATAACCTCTTCGACTGAGCGCATCGGCCACTACGTTTGCCTTGCCAGGATGATACCGAATTTCATAGTCCTAGTCGTTGAGAAGTTCGACCCATCTTCGTTGCCTCATATTCAACTCCTTTTGGTTGAAGATATGTTGGAGACTTTTGTGGTCAGTGTATATTTCACACTTGGTACCATAGAGGTAATGTCTCCATATCTTGAGAGCGAACACAACGGCTCCAAGTTCCAGGTCGTGGGTGGTGTAATTCTTCTCATGAACTTTGAGTTGTCTAGAAGCATAGGCTATCACTTTTCCTCTTTGCATTAATACACAGCCTAGCCCTTGCCCTGATGCGTCACAATATACTACAAAGTCATCGCAACCCTCAGGGAGTGTGAGGATAGGTGCGTCACAAAGTTTTTGCTTTAGAGTTTGGAAGGCTTCTTCTTGTTTAGGTCCCCATATGAAGGGTTTTCCTTTATGAGTCAAAGTCGTGAGTGGTACAGCAATATGGGAAAAATTTGCAATGAAGCGTCGATAGTAACCAGCCAAACCAAGAAATGACCTTACTTCGGTAGGGGTACGTGGAGCTTGCATTCCCCTACTGCCTTGATTTTTAAGGATCGACATATATTCCCTTGTCATTGATGACATGTCCAAGGAATTGTACTTCTCTTAACCAGAATTCGCATTTTGAGAACTTAGCGTAGAGCTTTTCAGTCCTTAAAAGTGTAAGGATGAGTCAAAGGTGTCGCTCATGATCGGATTTAGACTGGGAGTAGATAAGAATATCGTCGATGAAGACTATGACGAAACGGTCAAGGTAGGGTTTGCATACCCTATTCATTAGATCCATGAAGACAGCGGGGGCGTTGGTTAAACCGAATGGCATGACCATGAATTCGTAATGACCATAATGAGTCCAGAAAGCGATCTTTGGGATATCTTCTTCATGTACTCTGAGTTGATGATAACCAGAACGAAGGTCGATTTTTGAAAAGCAGGTGGCGCCTTGAAGTTGGTCTAGGAGGTCATCGATGCGAGGTAGTGGATGGCGATTTTTAACCGTCAGCTTGTTGAGTTCTCTATAATCAATGCACATGCGAAACGTTCCATCTTTCGTTTTCACAAAGAGAACAGGTGCACCCCAAGGCGAGGAGCTAGGACGTATGAATCCTTTGTCAGTCAGCTCTTGCAGTTGACTGGCCAGCTCTTGCATTTCGGATGGGGCTAACCTATAAGGAGATTTTACGACTAGTGTAGCGCCAGGTACAAGATCGATGCGGAATTCGACTTCTGTCACAGGAGGGAGTCCTGAAATGTCGTCGGGAAAGACTTGTGGGAATTCTTTCACAATTGGAATATCTTCGAGTTTCCTTTCCGTGTTTCCCTTTTTGACGACGTGAGTTAGGAATGCGACATAGTTCTTGCGGAGATATCTTCGGGCTTGAAGGCAGGACATTAGTTTGAGTCCTTTCGAAGGGGTTTCTCCAAAAATACGTAGGGTCTGACCGTCTGCCAGAGGAATGCGAATGAACTTTTCGCGGCACACTACTTCAGCGTGATGCTGGCTGAGCCAGTCCATACTGATTATAACATCGAAACTTCCCAACTTCATAGGAATGAGGTCAACTGGAAAATCGTGATCGTTTAGAGTGAGGGTACAATCGCGTATAACAGAATTTAATGAAACAGGCTTTCTGTCAGCAACTTCCACCGTTAGAGATTCCATGAGATTATCACGAGTTTGGTTGAGGATAAGTTCAAATTCTAAGGACACAAAACTCTTATCCGCGCCAGTATCGAATAACATGGATGCATAACTACCATTGATGAGAAACGTACCGTTAACCACGTTGTTGTCAGCCCTAGCTTGGTTGGCATTGATGTTGAAAGCTCTTCCTCTGGCAGGTGGAGGAGCTTTGTTAGCTTGGTTTACTGGGTTCGCTTGAGCTTGGGCATGGATGATGTTCACCAAGCGTGGACAAGTGTTCCTGAAGTGGTTTGGGTCTCCACAGTTGTAACAAGCTCGCATGGGTTGCATCATGGGGTAGTTGGGTTGGTAGTAGGATTGGGCTATGTGTTGTGCAGATGGTAGAAGTAAGGGTTGTTGGGCTTGACCCACTATCTGATGGTGGGTTTGGGTTGGGGGTTGATTGCGGTTCGTTCGTTGAAGAGTGCGACATGTTTGAATGGTGTGACCCGCACGGCCACAGCTGGTGCAATGTTGGTAAAGAGTTTCGAGAGGGTGATGGTATTGACAACGGTTGCATTTTGGGTGTGGGCTGGTGTATGGCTTTTTAAATGGTGCAGCTGAGGGAGCAATTTGGGTGATTGGTGCAGCGGTGATAGGAGGGTTGGTTTAAGTGACAGCAAAATTCTTGCTGTTTCGTTTCCTCTTACCAGCAAACTTTGAAGAGGAGACTGAGTGGTTTGTAGTTGAGGTCTCTATGGGTGCTTTCTTCTTTTCATCTTTGAACTTGCCGTTTCGAATGCGATTTTCAGTGAGTTCTGTAGCTAACTCCATCGCGGCTTCAAGTGTTGCAGGCGAAGTGCTTAAAACTGAGTCTTGAATTTTCGAGGGAAGATCTCGAATGTAATGTTCAACCAAGCGGTACACGGGGGTGAACAGATTAGGGATCATTTGGTTTAGTTCGAGAAATCTCTTGTTATAGGAAGTGTGATCTCCTTCCTTTTGTTTTAGCGCGTGGAATTCATCTTCCAACTTTTTGATTTCGCTTCTTGGACAGAAGCGTCTGGTCATGAGTTCCCTTAACTCTTCCCATGTTAAGGCCATGGCATCTTCAACTCCTCGTTTACCCTTTTCCGTGTTCCACCAGGTAAGGGCTACCCCAAACAGTCTTCCAGTTGCATAACGTACCTTACGATCCTCGGGACAATCGCAATTGAGGAAATTGTTCTCCATTTCTTCAAACCAGTGAAGGAGAGCAGTAACACCTTCGGTCCCTTCATACTTTGGGGGATCGCAAGATTTGAAGTGTTTGTAGGAGCACTTTTTGGAGGGAGGGTCGGCGATGCTCTAGTCTTCTTGATTGGGAGGGTTGATGGGATTTGCGGTGAGAGCTTGTTGAACTTGAATTACGATGTCAGGAAGCACTGCAACCATTTGTTTAGAAATTTGTGTGGCCAAGCGTTCATTGGATCTTCCTGACTTTCTACCTCCACGTAGTTTCCTAGCCGACATCTACAGGAACATACATAGGAAGATTGTGAGTTTAAGAAGTTTCTAGGTGTCATGTGTCGTTAAAAGAATAGAAATAACATAACTAACAATAATGCAACTACATCCATAGGATGTCTTGGGTTTGCTCATGTTTGGGCCTCCAATGTCCCCCATACCATCGCCTGTGTAGTCATGTGGGCCCCCATGACTATTGGGCTTGGTAGGATTCACATTGGTGTTGGCGGATTAACACTCGCATCACCCGAATGAAAACTGTAAAATATGATTGCGAGATGTATGGTAGGAGGGTGTCCAGGTGTAGACACAATGACAACTCAAAGTGGGGTTAGCTCACACGACGTTTGGTATAGCATGCTTTGGCCTAATAGGTCCTTCGTACTCTCATCGTTAGTCCCCAGGTAGGCAAACTGGTCCTTTATTTTGGATTTATACGAATGCCAAGCCTAGACAGGACGTTCCGACTACCGGTACTCGTACCCTTCCAGTTACTACATGCCCGTCATGAGAACTCACTTTGATGTGATTTGAAAATACAAAAATCATTACAAAAATCATGGAAATCGTGAGGTGTGTGCTCTCATGGATATGATATGTTATGAGGATATGATTCATGATGAGCATTGTATAAAATTATGTATTTGTGAGCATGCTTGCATAACATTGAGTGTAACAATAAACATAAAGCATATAAACATCATGAATTTTGTATGTAACGCATAAGCAATTTAAAATTTTAATCAACTATATTATAGGCTATAAGGGTCTAATAACCTATCCTATATCCCTATAGTCATGGCTCTGATACCAATCTGTCACACCCCGACCCGCAGCGGAATAAAAGTCGAGGCATAATTGGGTTATCACCAAAGCTCATGATGTTTACTAAAATGTTTCATATTTATTAAATTCAAATTTCAACTTAAATATCCAAATCAAAATTCATACAATTACAAGGAAATGAAACTATGTAAATAATCCAAAGCTTAAACTGGTTTATTCTTCTAAGCATTCCTATGTGTTTCTTGCCTCAGCTGGATCACCTGTATCATGTGTAAAACGGGGGATATTTTGGGTCAACAAAAGTTGGCGAGTGAACCTTGATAAAACATTGTTATTAATTTCTTGTTTTATTTAATATGGAAAATTTGTGCAATAATCACATGTGAGCAAACATATATAAGTAAACAAACACAAACCACTTTGGATGAGTATATGATATGAATGATGATGAATGTGAGATCAATGCTCAATCAAACGGAGCCGATCTTATGAGGCACCTGATGCTCAACCCGTCTCCCACGGGGAACTGATGGGCCTAATGAAATGCGTGTACTGAAAATGATAAATCCAAACTACATATAATCCACACAACAATTGATACACATTTGATACACATTTGATCACGGATATGATGTATGCACAAGTGTTTAAATATAATAAAGAATTAAACGACACATGATACACCCCAAAACATGATTAAAACGGGGAATTGATAGAGATTCACTCACATTGGGTGCGTTCTTTGATGATGTTGGATGCTCACGAATTTTAGGATTTGATCGACGAGGGAAAAACTAACCTAAAATAATAACGAAATGATTCGGTAAATAAATGGATTTTATTTGAGATTAATATTTTTAATTAGTACTCTTAATGGGATTTTTAGATTTATTTTTGTGAGTTTAAGGAAACTTTCTAACTTTAAAAATCTTATTTTTAAGTATTTTTAAATGATTTTTCAATTAAATAAATAAAAAAGAAAAAAATAAAAAAAAAGTTGACCGTTGACCGTTGACCGGTCGGATTGTGTTTTTATATGTGCTGAGTGAGGTTCGAACTCGGGACCTCTCGTATGCGTGCACGCAGCTCTACCAACTGAGCTACGTGTCTAACCCGAAATAAACTCAGATTTAATTATATTTATATACTAACTAGAATATTTCAGAAATTAGTTATTTTAAAAAGGTTTTAAAATCTACAGAACCGGTGCGTATAACCCGTGTCGAACCCGTGACCATTGCTTTGATTTGCACCCAGCCCAACCAACTGGGCTGGGTGTCTAACCCATTTAAATTAAGATTTATATTAAACTTAAGTACTATCTGAGGGGTGTTCTGTTAAACTTAAAAGAAAAAAATGTTTTGTTATTGCGGGAACCGGATACGTACACGAATCGAACTCGGGACTTGAACGTTATAATTGCACACAGTCCACCGCTGGACCGTGTGTCTAACCCGTTTAGTAATCTGATTTTAATTATACTAATACTTATTTGCGACTTCATCTTCTTCGTTTATAAGAACACAGAATAGTGAAATCCGACTGTTCTGTTTAAATCGATCATCAAAACTTATAATTGGTTGGAATGAAATAGATAACGAAATTAAGGAATAGAATGTACCAAAACAAAGCGTTTGGCAAGAGTCGTCGGCTCTGATTTGTGACTCTCGGCTGAGTGAATTGTTTGACAGTTTAGATCCTTGTGTTATGAAATTAAGTTACTGAGCAAGAGATATCAAGAGGGTTTAGTTGATTATACCGATCGACAGTGAGACTTCGGATTTTCAGTGATATTCCGGTGAGTGTGGGTTTTTCCGGCGGCGTAGTCTGAGACAGATTCTGGTTGAATGATTAAAGTTAAGACATGCCGAATAATGGATTACAAACAAAAGAGTCGAGAATTTTACCGATTTGAAGTAAGCCTCGGTTTTCCGGTGAAAGTCCGGCGAATGCAAAATATCTCCGGCGACGTGTTTTGGGTTGAATAAAGCTTCGGAAACGATCGTGGTTCTGAGCGAAAGGATTTCCAGAGTGTTCAAGTGGGTATTTATAGTGGAAACAGGCTGAATTGGGTTTGAATTGAGTCAAGGTTCGCGATTGAAGATTTCCGTCGGTTATGACGGAAATTGACTGCCGGCAACGGTTATAACCGACATCGGGATTAAATTGTGCGTTTCAATCAAAAAGGATTTGGCCAAAATCGCGGATTGCGGATTTTCCGGTGATTGCGAGTTCTGGGGCGTTGATGTCCGGTTTTGATTTTCTGGGTTTACCTTAAGTATTATTTGTTTCCTTGTTTATCACAAGTGAAGTGTGTGGCGGAGCGGTGTGTTGTGTGTTTGGGTTTGTGGGTGACCCGGGTTCGAAACCCAGCGTCTCCATTATTTTTGTAATCCATGATTTTTTGTTATTTAATAATTTTGGTTTAAAATTCATATATATATATATATTATTTATGTATTGTTTAAAATTTATCCGAGCAATAAATGCGCAACGAAATTTATAACTGAGTATTTGATTAATAAACGAAGCGGGTTTGGAAACCCGTTTTTCGACGAATGTTACAGCAACTACCCAAAGTGATTCGAAGATTCTATGAGTTCGGACACACGATTTGGCCTAATAGATAAATGCTCTCGCCGTACAACGGTTAACGAATTTATCCTTCCAGTTACGTCGTGTTCCGAGTCATTGAAATAATCGAGGCTTTGGTGAGATTGAAAACCGAAGAGTAGAACTAGTTATTAAGATGCGGGTTTCACCCCTAACTTAACAACTTCATTCCTAGTTGTGGTTATACTCACCGATCAAATCGGGAGCTCCACTAGATAGATATGGAGATTTTCGTCGAGGTTTGGATATCACTCCTAACTCAACGAAGGTATCTCGTGCGAGAGAACGCGTGGAGCGAGTGATCTTATCGAGAGTTCTTGGTTTTCACACCTTTTCTCGACTTGATCACTCGTTTTGTGTGATACGAGCGTTCTTCCCGTGTATTGTGGTTGCTTTAGGAAAAACAATGTTTTAAAGGTTCAATTCAAAGGATTCTGGTCAAGTGCGGGTGAACTTGGCATCAGTCTGATGTCAAGTTCGAGCGAACTTGCTCAATCCCAAGTGAACTTGTTTGATGTTGAAGGGGACTGACAAGTTCGGGCGGACTTGGTCAAGTTCGGGCGAACTTGATAAATTTCAAGCGAACTTGCCCCAAGTTCGGGCGAACTTGTCTGTTCGTATCAGTTTTGGCGTTTAATCGATGCGTAACACTATGATTTGGTATCCTAACTATAGACTAGGTCAAACATGGCAGTTCTACTTAATTTTCCTATAGTTATGGCTCTGATACCAATCTGTCACACCCCAACTGATGGCGGAAACATCAGGGCGCGGCACTAGGCGAATCAGATTGATTAAGAGATTCCATAACAATTATTTAAGAGACAATATTTAACGTCCAACATCCCATACTATCAAACACATATAATCCCCAAACAATTATTACATAATCAAAACAATCTCTTAATCGTAAATCCAATTCGATCTTCCCTATATTTATTACATGATTTTCTAAAGGAAAACCTACGACTAAGCATCCATAGCAAATATCCTCAACGTGCCACATATGTTAAAATAAAACTTCAATACAATTAAGTAAAGGTGAGCATACAGTATTGCGTACATAATAGATATAAAAGCGTTTAGCATACACCGCATGACATACGTAAACCTTGTGAACTATGTAACTAGTTAGATTCAAGTAAACCAACAAACCGCGATTGATCGAGGCATGTGAACAAGTGTCCACATCCTAAGGAGAAAATAAATGAGAAATGAAAATGCGAGCCTTAACAACCACGGGCCTCCGGGTGGAGGGTCAACCTCTAGTATACTATCATGTTAAGGGTGACGTACAAGCAATCAAGTAATACATACAATTCAGCAGATTTCACGTATAGTCATGTAATAGCAGGATTGCGAATAAGAGTTGTGTTGTGTGATGTGTTTTGATATACGAACATATGTGACACCCAAAAGTGCATTTAAGCGTAAAGCGGTAAAGGGGTTCAATTATACTATTGTCGGTGCGTTTTGGGAGAAGAGACAGGATCTGAGATGAGTTGAGGAAAGCGCCAGATCAGCCTATAAGCGAACAGAAGTGCATCAGTCTTTCGAATTGCTGAATCGGTTAACGGTTGAAGGAGCAGTAGACAAGTTCGGGCGAACTTGTACCTTGGGGTACAAGTTCGGGCGAACTTGACTGTCTAACTTACTGGAGGTACAAGTTCGGGCGAACTTGTCTGGTTTCCTGAGAAATTAGACAAGTTCGGGCAAACTTGCCCTTTTTGCTGAGGTGAGATACAAGTTCAGGCGAACTTGTGTAATTTTGTCAATATTAGATCAAGTTCGGGCGAACTTGGTCACCAACTGGTGACAAGTTCGAGCGAACTTGATGTTTTCTGAGCAAACTTGACTGTTTTGGCATCCAATTCGTGCGTTTTCGCGTCGTTTGCTGAGGACATCGAGTGTCCATCCCTCCAACCTTAGGCTATTGAGCAAAACCTAGGCTGAAGAGGTCTTTTGGAGCGAGTTTTAGCCATTTACAGAAACTCAGACTAATCCGGGCGAACTTCAAGGTTCGAAGGTTTAGTCCATTTGTGCAAAGTAACGATTTCGTCCTTGTGCTTCCGGATCTGAGATCTTGCTTGACAACGCCTCGTTCCACTTCAAAGTGAACGAAACATATGTCATTTAGTCGAATATTGTGTAAAAATCTATGTTTAAAAGGTTTCACTTAGATCTAGGATTAGATCTAAGTGAAAAACAGAATTTTGCATTAAAAAGATGAAGATTTTCGTAAACAGAGGAGTTTTGATGAAATCGAAGGTAAAACCTTGTGCAAAATCGTTGTAAAACGTTGTTGTATCTTGAAAACGGGTTGATTCTTACTTAGAAAACAAAGGGTTTCGGTTTTGGGGAGCTCCGGGCGAACTTGCAGCAAGTTCAAATGAGGAAAGGAGCTGAGTATTTATAGGTGAGGTGGAAAAAATGGGCTGGACACATCAAGTTCGGGCGAACATTGTATCAAGTTCGGGCGAACTTGCTACAAGTTGAGCGAACTTGCTTGTTTCCTGAGTATTAGGACAAGTCCGAGCGGACTTGTTGTGTTCTGAAGTGTTATGGTGGCCTGGACAAGTTCGGGCGAACCTGTGATGCACAACTTGGCCGAACTTGGCCTATTGGCTAAGTTTTGTTTGTTTATTTCGCATTAGAAGTTCGTATGGAGATTCGGTTCGTATTAGATAGTTATATTAAGGGGTTTTAGGAAGCGTTAAGCGATATATTACCATTGAATTGAGAGAGAGCGAGTTACGTGAGCGTGCGAGTGTTTTAGCGATATCAAACCATAACATAAACTTGTATAAAACATAATTACACATAATTAACTGCGTTTTGCGATGCGATGAGATGACACAAGTGTTTATAAACAATAACACACTCGGCTCATATAGTAGCATAACTACTTGTGATTGCGTTGAATTAGCGATTTATAAACTTTCTCATAATCAAACCTTGGAGTACAACTGATAAGTTTGAACGAAATACATGGAAAAGGAATAAAATAATTAACAACGAAATTTACGAGTTGTTACAACAAGTTTGCTAGTCGGCGAACTTGGCCTTTTGGCTAAGTTTTGTTTGTTATTTTCGCGTTAAGCGTTCGTTTGGCGATTTGGTTCGTATTAGATAGTTATATTAAGCATTTTAGCAAAGCGTTAAGCGTGTTAATCAATTAAATTAAGTTAAGCATTCGATAAGTAAGCGAGGTAGCATGCGGCTTTGTTCCCAAGTCTTGCGAAGTCGCGTTGTAGTTTAAGCGAGCAGATAGCCTTGGAAATTTCAGCAAAGTTTATAGTATTTAGCGAGTGCGATATGAGTGTAAGCATTGTGATGTGCGATGTGGTGCGAAAATATGCGATATAGCGTAGTAAGCGATTTAGGTTACATTATGATCCGAATCTCTGGTGCTAGGGCGTAAAGAGAGTGACGAGCTTGCGAGGAGCGGGTTGTTACAGTCTCCCCTAATTTAGGAAATTTCGTCCCGAAATTTATTCGAAAGGAAGACTTGAGAATTGACATGATAATAGCGATAGACGGCGGTAAGACGTTTAGCGTAAGTCGAGGATGAACGAGCGGTCGGTCGAGTGCTGACGAGTGAAAGCGTTTCGAAAGTGTAAAGTGTCGATGAGTAAAAGCGAATTAATTGACTCGCGGTTGATAACTCACGAGCTGGCGATCCAATAATGTTTTTAAGTCTTCGAAAATTTTTTTGTTAAACTATTACAAAAAGGCTTTTGAAGGAAACTCGGTTTATGAAAAATTTCTCATAACGCGGCGTTAGGTTGAGTCGATTTACACTCACGTCGTAAGAAGGATTTTATTTGTCCAATGGTTTTAATAAAAATCACAGCATTTAGAAAAATTTCCATTTGTTTTCAAAACGTAAGGTAAAAATAAAATTTAACGGCATCAAAAAGTATTAGTTAGCGTCGAACCCCACATGGTATCCTTCCATGAAAGTTTGTTGATATGGCTAAAACACTTATATATAGGAAGTACCAGCGCGTATCCACCATGTTTTAGCCATATCGCCTCCGTCTTGTGGGCGATGTCAAGTGTGTTGACGCGATATGGATAGATTTCGGTATCCTTGGTCCAGTGGTGTAGGGTTGGACCAAGAAATTATGAGGCTTGAATAACGTCGAAACCCACATGACATCCTTTCATAGAACTTTGTTGATATGGCTAAAACACTTATATATGGAAGTACCAGCGGCGTATCCACCATGTTTTAGCCATATTGCCTCCGTCCCGCGGAGTGATGTCATGTTTGCCGACATGACATGGATAGATTGGCGATTGGAATAGCGAAGTAGTAAGAAAGTGATGCGATAGGCGTTAAAGCGTCACGAAGCGAAGACGATACGCGAAGAGATAGCGTTCGAGCGTCGAGATAGGAAAAAATAAGCGATGCGATTGCATTATGCGTTGAGAGTGATAAACGATAAGTGATAAGCGATACGCGATAAGAGACAAGCGATAAGCGATAAGCGATGCGAGGTAGATCCATGTGATAGTGCGATTGCATTGCTGTAGATTCGCGGGGTATCTAGCGTTGCGCGATCGAGAAGCGATGAGATGTTACGCCTTTGCGAAGGAGTTTAGTGTGTGAAAATAATCATCATAATATAGAAGGTCTAATAAGTTCAACTACACATGGCACGTCTCCACGGAAGTTTGTTAGCATGGCAAAGCACTTATATATAAGAAGTACCAGCGACGTATCCACCATGCTTTAACCACACCACCCCGTTCCGTGAATAGGTGTCGCGCTTTGTCGACATGGTTAAAACACTTATATATAGGAAGTACCAGCGGCGTATCCACCATGTATTAACCACGCTTTTAACGTTAGGGTACCATTAGAACTCATTACGATCCCCGTGCAGACCCCAAGATAATCCCGTGTGCACCCGTGATTAGTTTGGTGTTTGCATGTTTATCGTAACTTGTTTTAAAGGCGTGTAGTAGGGCAAAAACTATTATACCGTGATATACTATATAACATTAGTAATAATAGTTAGTGTGTTAGCTTAGACTAAGTGCGAGGACTCGAGATAGAAAGACGTTGTCATATATTGAACGACATCGAATAATATATTATAAAGCATAAGTTATAGCGTCAAAATTCGTACCATTGAGGACGTCTTCCGCGCCTGGTTGATGTTGATGTCGACGTCTTCTTCTGCTGGGCTGCGGCTGGCTGGTGCCTCTGGTGCGGGAAGTGCTAGCATCTCGGGTTGTCGCGGTCCTGTGTGGCAGTGGCTGGTGAGGTGGTCGTAACAGTCGCAGTTGATGCAGTAGCGGCAGCTGGCTTCGGCCCGGTGGTGATAGGTACACATCTGACACTAGGGAAAAGGTCCAGTGTAGGCACGCCTTGGTAGAGGTGCAACCGTTTGGAGAGGCTCAGGGTTAAACGGCTCAGTTGCGGAGTAGTTGAAACGCGAGCTCTTTCTCTTGCGACTAGGCTCGGCGGCATCTTGCGGCGATGTGTCGTCGTCGTCGTTAGACAGCTCAACAGTCGCTTGGTTCAGCTTCTTGGTGGAATCCTTGGAGAAAAATCCGGCCAAGACTCGCTTGTCATTGATTTTTGCGGCTAACTGATAGGTTTCTTCGATGGTGGCCGGTCTTGCAGCTTCGAAAAAATCGCCCACGCACTCCGGCAAAGCACGTATGTACTTTTTGATAGCCTTTTCAGGAGTGTCGACTTAGCTAGGGCAAATAATGCTAAGCTGATTAAACCTTGCTGTGAAGCCGGCATTATCACCTTCGATTTGCTTGATTTTCTAGAACTCGTTTTCTAGCTTTGGACTTCGTGGGGAGGGAAATATTCTCTCTTCATAAGTTCCTTCAGTTCTTCCCATGATAGCGCGTAAGCTGCGTCGTTCCCACGTTTGATGCGCTCGGCTGTCCACAGTCGAGTGCTCGGGATTGAAAATCTGGTACACATGTGTATGAAAAGCTCAGGGCACCCACTCTGACGAAGGGTAACCCCGATGGCATCAAACCACTGGAGCATTTGAGATACACTTCCTTCACCTGTGAAGACCATCGGGTCACAGGCCTTGAATTGCTTGTAGGAGAAAGTAGGCTTTGGTGCACTGGACTTAGAGTCTTCCGATGTTTGAGAGTTGCTGAGGGCTTGAACTTGGGTGATGATTTGAGGAATGACCTTGGCCACTAGCGAAGCAATCCTCTTATCGGAACTTCTTCGGGCTTGACGTCGAGAGTTGGAAGCGTTCGAAGACATCTTGACAAAGAGATTTGGAATGAGATTCGATTATAATGATTTGTAATTGCGATGCGATTTAGCGCGTTAAAAACTTATTATAGTTGATATAGTAAACACTATTTCTAAGATCACATAGGAGCCACATAGGAAAACACATATTTCCTAAATGCTCACATATTCACATAAGCATGTGTAATCACATACTGTAGATGTATATATATTTAGATACGTATACATATTGGCGGTATAACGCGAGGACGCGGTTAAAGGGTTGTTAGGATTTAGTTATGTTGCACGTATTAGCTCTTGTTTTGGATTACGATGGCTGTGCGAAATTGTGCATAAACATAGTAAGATCAAAGCGATAAAGCGGTAAGCGAAAAGCGACAAATCAAAAACATAAAAGTTAAAAATTTGCTAAAATGTGCGCGAAGCACGTGAAAAATCGATGATGCGTAAAATCAACAATTACAAAGGGTTAAAATCAATGGAGCGTCCTGGGTTTTGAGACAGTGACTACCCAAAGTGGTTCGATTATTCCGCCGAGTTTGGGCACACGCTTTGGCCTAATAGGTAAATGCTCTCACCGCCTCGCGGCTAACGACATCACCCTTCCGGTTACTACGCATCCCAAAGCGTTGGAAACAATCGAGACTTTGGTGAGATTGAAAATCGTTGAGTGGGACGAGTTTTCAAGGTCGGGTTTCACCCTAACTTAATAACTTCGAATCCCTAATTGTGGTTTTACCTCCCGGACCCATCAGGAGGCTTCCACCGGATGGAATGGGAAATTTCCGTTAAGATGTGGATATCACTCCTAACTTAACAGACAATTTCGTGCAAATGAGAATACGCGGAGTGAGTGATTCGTCGAGAGTTCGCGGTTTCCACACCTAATCTCGACAAATCGACTCGTTTGGTGTATTTGTGTTAGCTTTAGGAAAAGCGATGTAGTTTAAAAGTCGGTTCGAATGCAGGTGATCAAGTTCGAGCGAAGTTGTCCACTTCGGGCGAACTTGATCTTCGAGCGAACTTAGTTTAGGTGTTTTGAGGGGATAGCTAACTTCGGGCGAACTGATCAATTTCAAGCGAACTTGGTCTACTTCGAGCGAAGTTGTCAGTTCGTATGAGTTTTCGGGCGTTTAATCGATACGTAACAGTCTGATTTGGTGTCCTAACTGAAGGGGTATGGTCCCAAAAACCTCGCGACAAGCAAGGGAACCATACCCACTATTAACTGCCAAGGAAACCTTGCGCAGCCATTTCTGCTAAAGAAAGACTTCACTTAACTCTGCGCCAGGTATCCAAAGAAGGAAAGGATCATTTAACTTCCTTGTGCGGGCTCGCGCAAGGTTCAAAGTTAAACTTGATTAATTTCCTTAGGTAATATTTCATTCCTAAACCTTGCGCAGACATTTATACTAAAAAAGGAACTTAGCAGACGTTGTGCTAAATAGCAAAGAAGGGAAAAAGATCATTTAGCTACCTTGCGCCGGCTCGCGCAAGGAAGATAGTTAATCTTGAGAGTTCCCTGCCATTGTTGGTTCCAAGAAACCCTGCGCAACCCACAGCACAACAGAGGAGGTTTATAACTCTCTGCGGCAAGCATCTAAAAGGGACAAGGATCATTTAACTACTTTGCGGCGATCGCGTAAGGAAACAGTTAATCTTGAAAGACTTTTCCTTAGCAAAGAATTTCTGTCCACAAGAAATGCTGTAGAGGCAAAAGGAATCTTTTCTGTTGTAACAGAATGCACACGTGGCAAGCAATAGATAGGTTACAGCTGTGAAACCTTCTAGAAGCCATTAATGCACAATCGTGCAGAGCATCTTTTGGTTATAACCAAATGCCACATGGCAGCATCTGAGACGACCAGGAAAGATTACGGTGATGGCATGGTTGCATCAAAGAAATGGAATGACCTCGTCATGACACGTGGCATCTCCCCAACCGTTGATAATAAATCAATCTGTGTGCATTAACGGTAACGGCATACTTAACGGAATAGCAAAGATTTCGTTAAGTTTTTATCTCTCCTTTTTTGCGCCCAAAATCTGGCTACAAATAGGTAACTTCAGGTACAAGAAATTCATTCACTCTCACTTACTCTCTCACTTACTTCACTTAAGCTTTTCTTCAAGTACCGATACTTATTCTCACGCCGGAGGGT
The DNA here is from genome assembly GCA_947069175.1 of Scalesia atractyloides. Classification (NCBI taxonomy): domain Eukaryota; kingdom Viridiplantae; phylum Streptophyta; class Magnoliopsida; order Asterales; family Asteraceae; genus Scalesia; species Scalesia atractyloides. The sequence goes on from CAMTDV010000030.1 coordinate 67,426,304, forward strand.
GGTCACGGAGAGAACCCCCTTCTCCTCGTGGTGAGGCTAACGGCGTTTCTGTTTTGTAGGTATCGTCGGAAGTAATTTCAATCATCGTCGTGAAACCAAACGAAGGATTAACCCTTTTATGCAAGAAACTAAACCCTAGATCTAACCAGATTCCGATCTGTTAGGTCTACGTTTCTGCACCAACTGATGGCGGAATCATCGGGGCGCGACACTAAGCGGTTCAAATTGTTCGAGAGAATCCATAACGACTATTTTTAAATGACAATATTTAAGCGTTAATTTCCCATACAATCAACATAAAATCATTCCATTAATCATTACAAACTCAAACATTCTCAAACAATTCATAATGTCGATTACAATTTTATTATGTGTTTCTGAGCAAAACCCTAAGTCCATTTGCAGCGAGTAGAAATCTTTAACCTACAACATACGTTAAAATAATTGTCAATACAAAAATGTATTGGCGAGCATACAGGTTTTGATATAATAGCATAGTAGATAAAAAGGTGTCGCGAATTTCCATATACATAAACATGATACACATAACATATAAACTCACAAGACAAATTTCACATGTTAAGCTCTCGAAAAAGGCTGCGAAGCGCGATGTGTTCCTTCCTAACTAGACCCCGTCGGGTGTTAGCCAAACTATAGTATCATACTAGCTAAGGTGGAGTTAACGAAAATGTGTCCTAGTTTACATGTTCCTAGCATCACGTATAAATATGTAAAACAGATATTTGCGTGTGATAAATCAGTTTAGCGTGGTTGTGAACTTTGAACGTATGTTACACCCAAAAAGTGCGTTAGAGCAAAAATTGGTCAAGTATACTCACAGTTGGTGCGATTAGAGAGAGAGGGGGGATCTGATGTAGATGGAGTGGAGCGCCGTATTAGCCTGTAATCGAACAAAAGTGCATCAGTTTTCCGAATTGCTTAAACGGTCGAAATGGGAAGGAGCAGAGTACAAGTTTCGGGCGAAGTTGTACCAAATCTCTTGAATTTGGTACAAGTTCGGGCGAACTTGTCTGGTTTCATGAGAAACTGGACAAGTTCGAACGAACTTGCCTTGTTTGGTTGAGTTTGACACAAGTTCGGGCGAACTTTTCTGATTCTCTTGAGAATTGGACAAGTTCGGGCGAACTTGATTGAATTGTTGAAGGTTTTTAGGCAAGTTCGGGCGAACTTGGTCACCAATCTGGTGACAAGTTCAAGCGAACTTGACGTTTTCCGAGCGAACTTGACTGTTTTGGCATCCAAATCGTGCGTTTTCGCGTCGTTTGATGAGGAAATCGAGTGTCCATACTCCAACCTTAAGCTACTGAGCAAAATCTAGGCTGGAGAGGTCTTTTGGAGCGAGTTTTAGCCATTTTACAGAAACTCGGACTAATCCGGGCGAACTTGATGGTTTGTACGGGTTAGTCCAGTTTGTGCAAAGTGACGATTTCATCCTTGTGCTTCCGGATCTGAGTATTTTTCTTGACAACACCTCGTTCCACTTCAAAGTGAACGAAACATACGTCATTAGTCTGTATTTTATGTGAAAATCAATGTTTAAAAGGGTTTTACTTGGATCTAAGTATAGATCTAAGTGAAAAACAGAAGTTTTAGCATAAAAAGATGAAGATTTTCGTAAACAGAGGAGTTTTTGATGAAATCGAAGGTAAAACCTTGTGCAAAATCGTTGTAAAACGTTATTGTAGCTTGTAAACAGGTTGATTCTTACTTAGAAAACGAAAGTATTCGATCGGGAGAGCTCTGAGCGAACTTGGTCAACAAGGGGAGCATGAATGAGGAGCTAGGTATTTATAGGTGAGGTGAAGATATGGCTTATTGAGATCAAGTTCGGGTGAACTTGACTTCATTTCAAGCGAACTTGGCACAAGTTCGGGCGAACTTGGCCAGTTCTGCTTGAATGGTTCAAGTTCGAAGCGAAACTTGTTGATTGATAGAAGGTTTTTGTTGCCTGAACAAGTTCGGGCGAACTTCGTGTTACCAAAGCGTTAAGCGTGTTAATCGATTAAATTAAGTTGGCCTTTTGGCTAAGTTTTGTTTGGCGATTCGGTCCGTATTAAATTAAGTTGGCCTTTTGGCTAAGTTTTGTTTGTTATTTTCGCGTTAAGCGTTCGTTTGGCGATTCGGTCCGTATTAGATAGTTAAATTAAGCGTTTTAGCAAAGCGTTAAGCGTGTTAATCGATTAAATTAAGTTAAGATTCGATAAGTAAGCGAGGTAGCATGCGGTTTTGTTCCCAAGTCTTGCGAGAGTCGCGTTGTAGTTTAGCGAGCAGATAGCCTTGGAAACTTCACGCAAAGTTTATAGTATTTAGCGAGTGCGATATGAGTGTAAGCGTTGTGATGTGCTATGTGGTGCGAAAATATGCAAAGTAGGTTACATTATGATCTGAATCTCTGGTGCTAGGCGTAACGAGAGTGACGAGCTTGCGAGGAAAGCGGGTTGTTACAAGTAGTCTGGTAAGAAAGAGAGACAGAGAGTGGTTGTGGTGATTTGGGTGCGGTGGTGATGGTGGGTGTAGTGGGGTTACGGTGGTCGATAACTGGGGGTGGTATGGTGGAATTGGTAATGGTCGGTAAGTGGGGGTGGTGGCGGTGAAGGCTGAGGTAGGGTGGGGTGGTGTTGGTGCAGGTTGTAGGTAGTGGACGGTGCTCGAGGTGATGGTTGATGGTGCTAGAGATGGGGAGTAGTAGAGAGTTAGAGAGTTGTAGATAGAGAGAGAGTGGAGAGATACAAAATTTTATATATACAAATAATAGTAATAACAATAGTCTATTTTTAAATTTTTTGTTTTATTTTTAAATAATAATATTAATATATCGGTAAAAAGACAAAAATACCCTTTTAAGAGCAGATTTAACAAAAAAATCTAACTGGGTTTGGCCTAAAGGACACAACTTTGCAAGAATTACAACATTAAGTATAAAACTCATCAATTTTAAAGGTAAAAGACACCGCCTGTAATTTTGGATATACTTAAAGACAAAACTTGTAATTTACTCTAAAAATGAAACAAACAGTCTTCAAGGGTAATGTCTGCGTGCCTACAGACATCAGCCCCCTTGAAGATGTTTGAAGAAAAAACAAACACCCACTTAGTAAATCTAGCGCCCCAAAAGGTACCAATAGTGAATTTTTGAATTATTTTTTTTATTATGGATTAACTTTTGGAATATGTTTTATTATGAAATGATGTAGTTTTGGATTATTTTTTGAGTTGAAATTGTTTTATTGGATTTATAGGGTTAATAAGTTGACCCGGTTGAACAGCTTGGTATAACCCGGTTCAACTGGTTGAACCATTTCTGAGCCTAACCCAGTACGAGTTAAAAACTGGTTTTTAAAACATCGGGGAAAACAATAGATGGGTTCCTTTGAACAATAGGCCTTACTGAACGAGGAGTTGGTATTCTGAACATTTTGTGTGGTCGATGGGGTTAGTGAAAGGGTTTACTTTTCCCCTCATGTTTCAGTGTTGTCACTTTTGCTCTCCACTTTCTAAAAATTTTATACGTTATCTCTTTAACCTCGTCGACATTTAATATGTGTCGATATAAGTTCGAATTCATTTATGTTTTACACAACAAGATCAATTCTCGTTAAAACTATTATTGAAAACACTTTGAATAAAATTTGGTAACAATTAGATATAAGTGATCAATCATATGTGCAAGTAATGCAATTATCAATGTAACACTATGTCTATAATCACGTATTAAATTATCAGTGATACCTAAATCACATACCAGATACTCAATGTATGCCTAAATCTTGAAACACATACCATGTGTGCAAAAACAGTAACAAATGATTCATGTAATCGCAAACCATGTAATAATCACGTACCATGAGTGCAAAAGTGGTAACAAAAACTCAATGTAACATTACATCTATAATCACGTAACGACTTATATCACATGTCTAATCACGTAATAACATAAAAACAATTAAGTTCTCATTATATTGGATATAATCACGAAATAAACATAACTTTAGTAAAAAAAATTATACAATCAAAAAACTATAATAACATAATCACGTGACATTACACATGGTACATGATTATAGATATAGGTTACATTGAACATTTATTACTGCTTGCACATATGGTACGAAATTGCGTATTGAAACAAAATCACGTGACGTTACACAAATCACGTAACTTTATAGCTTGTAAAATAAAATTTATTAAAATTAAAAAAACTATAGCAACAGTCTGCTCAAATTAAAGAGAATAGAATGCTCATATATACTGTATAATTATTTCAAAAATAATATTGTAGGAAAAAATTATAATCGTTTAAAATCAATGGTAACACAAGTTATGCGAGAAAAGACCATAACATCTTTCCCTTCTTAAATTAAAAAAAAAACTATATTGTCTCTTGCAATTCCAAAAATAATCTATTACCCAGAGTTATTTTTCCAAAGTTTTCAATACCCCCACTTGTGGCAATTCCAAAAATAATCTATTACCCAAGTAGTTATTGTTTTATCAAATTATCCCCACTTATGGCCATGGTTATAAAACAAAGTCTTTAAGGTGAGTACTTCCTGAGTAAGCGTTACAAGGTAGCCTGTCGAGGCGACTTTCTTTAACTCCGCCTAATTACTTGGTACCTTGGTCAAAATCGGATCTAGTATGTCAACTTGGGCCGAGTTTGACTTAAGAAAATAAAACATAATATATATGTCTATCATATTAATGAATAAATATCATTTTCACGTATTTTGCTATAAATATTAGTAATTTTTTGTTATATGACATATATTTAATTTTTGAAAACTAATTATTCATAATTTACTTGACTGTGTACTCCCCGAGTACTCTCCGCCTAGGCCGAGTACTCTCAACTCCCCAGTCGACCGACTAAGGGGCGCCTAACAACTTTAACAACCATGTTTGTGGCCTAATGGTAGAAAACTTGGATTTTCCAATGGAGACTTAAGTTCAATTTCCACTTGTGTCATATTGGAGTGGATATTGGGCAATGATCGTGAAAAAACCACCGAGGGGGGTTTGATCCTGAGTCGCACCCGGTTTTCATCCGGTTGTTACTTCAGCGAGGCAACTCATGTGGATGCAGTACGGTTTCCGAGGAAACACCGTATCCAAGTCTGACTAACCCTAACGGAACGGGTTAAAACAACATAGTCTGAGCAGATTTTGACTAGGGCGCCGTTTAAACGATTTGACATTAAGTCACTCAAAAGAAACTCACCGTTCAAAAAAGAAAAGTTTTGTCAAATTAGTCCACCCGACCGTTGATGGAGGCGGGTCGGCTATCAAGTGGTTATGAAATGTCGGTAAGTGGTTGCGGCTTGCCGACGTGGAGGGTCAGAGGCAACGGAATTGTGATGTCGGCGGATCACCGCAAAAGTCCCTAACGTTAAAAAATAAAAAAATTTCAAAAACCATTAAAAATGTCACTTTAATGATGACATTGGTCAATTGCTTACAATAGGTAATCTTATACTTGAAATGCATTTGTTTCTATATAACTTAGAAGATTTATAATTTTTTTTGTAATTTTATTCTTTGAGAGCTTACCATTTTCTCAAGTAGCCACAAGCACCTCGATTCGTTTCCATAAAGCTTGAGCAATTTATTATATTGTCTTTTTTAATAAAGTTTCTTATTAAAAATCATATATGAATTAAGACGTATATATTTGTATAACTATTTTACATATGACCAAATGTTAGGCCACCAGGGTGGTGAAGATTTTGTGCGTGATGAAACTTGTTCACAGCGTGAACATTGCAAAACACCACCGCCACCCCCTTGCATCACGCGTCAACCTTAAATCCCGTTTATTTTTGACGATTATGTTTGATTGATGTGAGGGAAATTGTTGGTTGGGGGAAATTGTTGGGTATGGTGGTGGGTGATGACCATTTGCACTAAAAAAAAGTTGTGAGTAATGAATTGATGAAAATTGACGGAACTTAATTGGATGTTGTGAGTGATGAAATTTGTACAAGTGATAACCACCCCTACCCCTTATATAAATAAACGAATACATTTACAATGCATTGTTTTAATGCTTACCATTTATTATTTTGTAATGCATATATGTATAATGTAGTTAAAAAGTAATAGCATTGTGATGATTGATAGAAATGATTGTTTTAATAGCATTGTGATGATTGATAAGAAATGATTGTTTCGAAAGATCACTAAAGAAAGTTTTCAACGAAATGCAAATCATACATGCATAATGTGTATTTAATAGCCTCTTATACCACAGCTCAGTGGTGGAGGTGTGAGGGTTTTACCCACAGGTCAGGGGTTCGATCCCGGGCCAGTGGTGTTTCCTGCACGGGGACCGATTCAGCCCACTTGGGAGGTACCGCATTGCGGGCCAAGTGTGGTTCGAATTCGGGTGGCTACTCGTCTTAAGAGTCTCAGGGACCACTAAACCAAACCTTTTAAAAAAACACATAATGTGTGACATTTAGTTATAAATGTTATTAAAAATTGTATTGTTAATCAAATCAAATTGATCAACCCATACACATTTTTTAATGGTCGAGTCCTTTGAGCTTAAACGACCAATTCTTGCCAACATTTTATCAAATATTCATCATATATTTAGCCACAAAGTTGGTATTTACAAAGATAACCACCACATCACTATTCTACAACGTTTTCAGTCGTATTTTTATAGCATTTATTATGAGCTTATATCAACATTTCATGAACTCATCTTTATCGTTATAATACAAAATTAAAAATATCTTATATATTTTACGCCCAAAAATTGATGTTTTACGCTCAGAAATTGAGATGTTACGTCCATATACCAAAACTGATTACGCTTCAAAATCAAACATATTTCTAACTTTGATCAAATCAGTGGTCAAACTCGGGTTTAGAGAGCTCGAATCAAGGAGGCTTTGTCTACACCTCTCCTTTAAACCAAACCAACAATCAAAATGATTTATACAAATGTGAAAAACTAGAACAAATATGAAAGTAGAAATAGTAACTTATATAACCTAGCACCTTTTGAATTAGTTAATTAATGTTTACTTCTCTAAATTACTTTTCTCAAAATATATGATGACATTCACTTTTCCCTGAGTCACTTTCAACAAGACATGAGTGGGAAAGGTACACCTGACCTGGATGACTTCAGAGTCTGCATTGAAAAAAAAGCTAACACTAGCATCCAAAGGATTAAAGTATAATGATGATCCAATATGATAAAAGTATTTTAACAAAGGCTCTCTCTATTTATGTCTATTTACATACCAAATGTCTATTTTCACACTCAATTACCCTATGGACGAATTTTATAGAGCTATTCAAGTCGTATAGGACAATCCTTAAACAATTAGACTGATAATGTTAGTTCTAGATGATAGGTCTTTACATACATAACAAAATCAAAATACATCAAAATATAAAATACAAAAGAAGACAACAAACTATTCTAACCCTTCGTCTGACCCTGCAAATCCTGACATTCGCCTGACCCTTGCGGATCCTGACCCCCGCTCGTGGACGTTGATCGTCCGGACACAGTCAAACAGATAAAAACTAAAATAAATTACATATTCACGATCAGGAGTAAAAATAACTAAATCTTATACCAGACTACTCTTTGGAACAAACGTGCTCGTGTTACATGATAATTCGCCAAAACCGAGTTGTTGTCCCACCAAGACATTGCTAACATGCCCGTGTTGGAATTACAAAACATGAATGTGATTGTGGTTATTTGAACGTTGGAATGTTGAATTTTTTTAAATGACCGAGCTTGTGCTTTCGTTATTTAAAAAGCAGAAAGAATGCCAAAGCCAATCATTCACCTACCTCTATACGACTCGTATAGCTCTATATGAGTCGTATACGGTTGACGTACGCATCACTCTGTCACCTTTATGTCACTGTAGACCTTGTACAATATACGTATCGTATAGACCTATACAATGCATTTAGGGTTTCCATGTGACACCATGTAGCAAAGCTTGTCTGACTTTGGGATTGGTATTTACTCTATAGAACTCATATTTGTCTATACAAGTTGTATATAAGGTGTGTCAAAACAAGGAACTTGTGTGTTCTAATAATACGATCCTTAACAAATCAATATTACAAATTATTTCATCCACTGTTTTCGTGGCAGATTCGGGATTTTTTTTCAAGAGATTCCTTTTGGTAGATTTTTGTTAATTCTCACTATTTTTTTCTAAATCATACAAGTTTTACACTAGATTTTATTCCAACCCAAAAGGGTTCCTGAGAGCCCCTAGAAACCCTCTAAATCCGCCTTATTCTTTTGACAAGTGGTTAAATAAGCATTTAGAAGGACTAAATATTATAACTTATACACGTTGAAAATAAATAATTCAGTTGTATAGGCTAGGAGTTGGTTGTAATGCCCTGCTATTTCAAACTTTCTATATTTGGAAAGTTCATGTTATAATTCTATTTTTGGAAACTTTGTAACCTTTTGTATTCATCGTTCCATTGTAACCGCTATTCCGAGACTTGAATCATAATAAAACCGTGTTCAATTTTATCATGTTAAACTCGTTTATACTCTACATACATGTTACTTGATCCACAAAGTACAACAATGTTTACAAAATCGCGAAATACGTGACTTACATGTTAATACGAAACTTGTATGCAATATTTATACTTGATTTTATTCAAAATATACTTACAATACCCTTGACATGTGATGCATAGGCCTAGGAACCTTTATTTATTCTTAAAACATCATTGCATGACTTATAATTGTGTTACAATTTGAGAAAATAAAAAAAATAAAATATTCCATGCCTGGCCGGACCCTTGCGGACCGCAAGGAGTACCTCATGCGGTCCGCATGAGGTACTGGCGGGCAACAGGTTTGAAATGCTCGCGGTTATGCACGAATCTCATCGCTTATTTCTCCTCCAATGGCATAAACCTCCATTAAAGCTCCACTAACTTAACCTAACTCATCCCCTATAAATCACAAGCATTTCCCAAGCTTCATACACTTTGCAAATCTTCAAAATCAATCATCCTCTAATCAGCTGAAATTCTTGAGTTCGAGCAGAAAGTTCATCATTCACTAAAGTGAGTGTAACTCACTCATTTCTCAACGAAAACACTCCATTCTTTTTCCCACTTTCTTGGATTGACCTTGTGCACATCTCCAATGGTTTTCCATGGAAAGTCAGGCCCTGGAATGTCACGAAAAAGGCTCCAAAGTGGACTGTTTGTTTCTGTTTTCATCTAAACTTGTTTAAACTTGTTCAAACTTGAGTTATCTGGTCTCAAACCTATGTCCTAATGCTTATAACCTCATCCATGGTTAGTTAGTCTTAAAAACAAGGTTGAGACATGTTAAATCAGAGGATAAAACCTCAAAAACTTTCTGTTTCAACTAGGGTTTACACCCACAAGTAGTGTTCAAGTACAATCTTGATGAATGTATGTTGTGGGGACTAGCTTGGGCTATCATAAATAAGAATCCACACACTACTTGATGATTTCTCATCACTATTCCAATGTGGTTTGCTAGTTGAAAGTAACACAACCCAACTAGCCTTTGACTTGTGTCGATGTCGGCTCACCGGGTTGTAGCTTACTTGGCCATTTGGAATGGTTATAACCATGTATTTCACTTTATTATTAGTAATCTTGTAACTAGTTCATGACCCTCATTGTGTTTATAACACAAGTGTAGTGGTGAACATCCGAGGTGCCTAAATGCAAGCTTGTTCTTCCTACCTCATGCATGAAATCCATGACACAATGAGGTACCTAAATGGAGACTTGATCTCCTACCTCCTACTTGAATTATATGTTATGTATTATATATAAACTAAGTATGTATAAGACTTTGTAACAAAGACTTGATGATAACTAAATAGTTAATTGTTAAGAAACTAGTTACATCATCTAAGGACCATACACTTGTTACGATTCTAATGGATCTTTGAATCCATGAAAACACACCAAACCCTCGAGGTTTCTATAGTGTAAAAACAAGAGTTATGAGTACAAGATGATTATTTTTATAATACTATGTTTCACATTATTTTAATTCTGAATCTATAATCCTCCAAAACTCCCGACACTCATACGCCTTTGTTACTTCTTGTAGAAGGACAAGGTGCTCCAAGATAATCAACCAATCACACTTTCGGGATTCAAGTCGGATTAAGCTTGCAAAACCGTGAGTATACTCGATCCCATTTTCCATCTTTAATATTTTGGGTGCAACATGTACAAAACACAATAAACACTTGTTTACAAATTCGCTCTATCTGTTATAATATGATACTTGTTTATATACTTGAATAATGCATGCTATGTTAGACTTGTGTTATATGCTCATTAACTTTGCTAGCCAACCTTAACAAATATAGCGCTATAGGAGTAACGTCCGCCCGTATGCTTGTGGTATTGTTAAGTAAACTATTAAACACCCGTTTTATGACAATGTTGAGTAATCACAATTGCGTTAGACTATGGATTGACATATAAGAGCACATGTTTAGTATGTTATGACAATTATATACAATGTTACCATGTTGGATATGAGACAAAATTATTCTTTATTATGCTATATATCAAACTTGTATGCTCGCCACTTTTTTGTTGATATATATTATTTTAATACATGTTGCAGGGAATTAGACGATGCTATGGAAGAAATACAATTAGGGTGGATTAGATACACGTCCAAATTTGAATTATGTCTTTCGTTATGTTGTTATGTCATTTGAAAATTGTTGTATTTGGTATTTTTGAACAATGTATTTGAATTCGTTATCAATGATATTGCTATGTTTTAACTAATGTCGCAAAGTAGTGTTATGACGTTTTGAGCAATTTGTTCGTCTCATCCCGATGTTTCCGCCATCGGCTGGGGTGTGACATTGGTTACAAAGTCTAAAATTCCTAACAAAGTGTAAAAAGTCACAAAACGCCAAAATGTCAATCATAAAACACACTAAAAACCCACAAATAACATAATAAAGATTACTAAAACATCATATCTGAGGGTTTTTGTTTTGTGTTTTAGTCATACCCCAACCGATGGCGGAAACATCGGGTGCGGCACTAGGCGAATCAGATTGCTCGAGAGAATCCATAACAACTATTTACGCGACAATATTTAGACGTTCATTATCCCATACTAATAAACATATAATTCATAAATAATTATTACATATATTCAATAATCTCTCAAAACATGTCCAATTCGGTCTCCCTTAGATTTCTAATACATGAGTTTCTAGAGATAGCCCTAATCCAATTCAGCGAATGTCACCAACCTGCCACATATGTTAAAATAAAATGTCAATACAATTAAGTAAAGGTGAGCATACAGGTTTGCGTACATAATAGATATAAAAGCGTTTAGCATACACCGCATGACATATGTAAGAGATGTGAACTATGTAACTACTTAGATTCGAGTAAACCAACAAACCGCGAGTGCGAGGCACGTGAACAAGTGTCCACGTCCTAAAGAGAAAATAAATGTGAAACAAAAATGTGAGCCTTAACAACCCCGGGCCTCCAGGTGGCGGGTCAACCTCTAGCAAGCTATCATGTTAAGGGTGGCGTACTAGCAATTGAGTAACACATACAATTCAGCAGATTTCACGTATAGTCATGTATTAGCGGGTTACGAACAAGCGTTTGAGTTGTGTGATGCGTTTTGATATACTAACATATGTTGTAACATCCGTCAAAAACCGGGTTAACCAAACCCGCTTCGTTTATTAACCGAACAACCAGTTAAAAATTTCGTTGCGTATTTAATGCCCAAATTAATTTTAAACGATACATAATTAATAAGTATATTAGAATATAAAATTTATATTTGAAAATGTATTAAAAATAGTGAAATAAAAATTAAATGCTGAAGCCGGGTTTCGAACCCGGGTCAGCCAGATGTTTCACAAAGACTTAACTCTCACTCGCCCAACCACTCCGCCACTAGTGTTACTTGTTAATTTATTGAAACAAATAATACATAAAATAAATCTGGAAATCAAACCCAGTCAACAGCGCGCCCAAATCCGCAGACGCCGGCAAATCCGACGATTTCGCCAATTATCGTCGGTTACTTTTGACTTAACGTAAGAATTAACGACGCCATCGGTTATAACCGATGTCCAGTTCCCCGACATCCGTCGTAACCGCCGGAGAATTATTGACCAACGAATCAAGACGGTAATCAGACCCAATTCGTCGATATTCTTCCTATAAATACACACCCTAGCCTCTGGTAAACTTTTCGCTCAAAATCGCACCGATTCTTGAATCAATTTCACTCGCCGGAAAATCTCTGCAAGTCGCCGGAAATCCGAGACTTTCATTTACACGGTAAATACCTCGACTTTTTCTGTTTTAACCCATTGTTAGACTATTACTAACATCAATCCCTCACCCAGAATCTATTCCAGACGACGTTGCCGGATATTCCATTTTCGCCGGAAAACTTCTGGAATTTCCAGAATCACACTGTATTAATCGGTATGATCATCTTAGCATCTTGATAATCGTTGCACAGTAATTAAATTTCATATCTAATCAATCAAACTGATTATTGAATCCGAACAGAGGGAGTTCACAAAACAGAGCCGACGATCTTTGCCGGATTTCTGAAGAAAACAATCTGTTCGGTACATTCTTTCCCCAAACCCTTCTGTTCAATACCTTTCAATTTCTCATAATATTCGTTAACCGAATTAAAAACAGTTGGTTTAACCATTGTCTGTGTTTTGAACGAAGAAGACGAAGTCGCTTAGGTTATAAGATTAATTAAAATCAATATTATGAACGGGTTAGACACACAGTCCAGCGGTGGACTGTGTACAAATAAATACGCATACGTCCCGAGTTCGATCCTTGACACACGCACATTCACTGTAATAAAAATGTTTTTTTTAAACCGAACAGGATCCACACGCAGTAAGATGTTAAGTATAATAAAAACCAGAATAATTACCAAGTTAGACACACTGTCCAGCGATGGATTGTGTGCCAAACTAAACCACAGGTCCCGGGTTCGAGACCTGTGGAGAGCACCGAGTCGATACCATTAAATTCTTTTTAAAATAGATGATTTTCGGATTAACTTAAATAGTGTATAAATATAATTAAAAACAGAAATATTTCGGGTTAGACACGTAGCTCAGTTGGTAGAGCTGCGTGCACGCGTACGGGAGGTCACGGGTTCGAGTCTCACTCAGTGCAAATATATACTCGACCGAACCGGTCAACGGTCAACAGTCCTGGTCAACGGTCAAAGTCAAAAAGTCAACATTTTTTTATTTTTTTTATTTTATTTATTTAATTTAAAAATCAATTAAAAATACTTAAAATAACGTTTTTAAAGTTAGAAAATAGCTTAAACTCACAAAAATATATCCAAAAATTCTACTAAAATTGATTAATAAAATCCGCTTATTTACCGAACCGTTATGTTATTATCTAGGTTAGTTTCTCTCGTGGTTAAATCCAAATTCGTGCGCATTCATCATCAATCCAAGAAACGCAACCACTGTGAGTGAATTCTTACAAATCCCCTTTTTATTCACGTTTTGGGGTTATCATGTGTCGCTTAAACTAATTCGTTAATTCAAACTCGTGCTATACCATATTATGATCTAAACTTAGAATGTAAATATTGTTTGTAGTTATGTATTACATATTGTCAAGTTGTATGCAAATTATTTGTTAGGCCCATCAGTTCCTCGTGGGAGACGAGTTGAACAACGCGTGCCTCAAAACTACCTATTATTGTATGTGTGTGCATTATTTAATATAAAGTGTTTTGTGAATAAATTTACATCTACATTTACTCATATGTGGTTATGCACTTTATTTTTATAATCAATTCAATAAACTTGTTTAAATGTTTTTCATAGGATTCACTCGCCAACTTTTTGTTGATCCAAAAACCATTTTTACACATGATACAGGTGAATAGGATGAAGCAAGGAAAACATAGGAAATGCCTTAGAAGAAAATAATGAAGTCTAGAAAGATGTATAGAACATGTTGTAATTATGATTGTATGATCTCCTTTAAATTGTAATAATAAATATGAAACATTATAAATGTCATGAGCTTTGATGAAAACCCAATCATGCCCCGATCACCTTTTCCGCTGCGGGTCGGGGTGTGACATATGTGACACCCAAAAGTGCATTTAAGCGTAAAAAGGTTCAAGTATACTCACAGTTAGTGCATTTAGAGAGAGAGAGAGACGGGATCTGATGTGGATTGAAGGAAGCGCCGGTTAAGCCTGTAAGCGAACAGAAGTGCATCAGTCTTCCGAAATGCTGAAACGGTCGAAACATGAAGGAGCAGAGTACAAGTTCGGGCGAAGTTCTACCAAATCTCTTGGATTTGGTACAAGTTCGGACGAACTTGACTGTTTTGTCTTACTGGAAGTACAAGTTCGAGCGAACTTGTCTGGTTACCTAAGAAACTGGACAAGTTCGGGCGAACTTGCCTTATTTTGTTGAGGTTGATACAAGTTCGGGCGAACTTGTCTGGTTTCCTTGGAAACCATACAAGTTCGAGCGAACTTGGTTGATTTCTTGGGATTTTTTGCAAGTTCGGCCGAAGTTGGTCACCAATCTGGTGACAACTTCGAGCGAACTTGCTCACTTTGGAGCGAACTTGACTGAAATGGTCACCAAATCGTGCGTTTTCGCGTCGTTTGCTGAGGAAATCGAGTGTCCATCCCTCCATGTAACAACTCGTAAATTCGCTGTTATCTTTTTCCGTCAATTTTTGTTTGTACTCGCTATTGTAATCCGAGATTTGATTAATATAATGCGTTATGTTTGTTAGTTACTTTTTGTCACAACTATATTGAATCTAAACGCTTATTAAACACTAATTCAACGCAATCGCAAGTAGCTATGTTACTATAAGAGCCGAGTGTTTTATTGTTTAATAAACACCTGTGCCATCAACATCGCTTACCACATCGCATCGCAACGCAGTTGATTATGTTACTTTATGTTATTATGTGTTATGTGTGTCTTATGATTTATGGTTATACTTGTTATCGCAACGCTCTCACTCGCACGAATCGCCTAATCGCATTATCTTATTATTTAAAATGCTTAATATAACTACCTAATACGAACCGAATCGTCAAACGAACACCTAACGCGAAAATAACGAACAAAACTTGCCTTTAGGCCAAGTTCGCCCGAACTTGTTCAGGCCATCAGGACTCCAATTTAACAGCAAGTTCGCTCGAACTTGCACTTTCCAATGCTGAACTGGCCAAGTTCGCCCGAACTTGTACCAAGTTCGCTTGGAAAGTGGCAAGTTCGGCGGAACTTGATCCCTGCTACCCTCAAACCTCCTCACCTATAAATACCCAGCACCTCCATTCGTGCACTCCTTGCTGCAAGTTCGCCTGAAATCTCCTAAAACCGAAAACCCTTGATTTCCAAGTAAGAACCAACCCGTTTTTATGCAAACAACAACGTTTTACGACGATTTCTCACAAGGTTTTACCTTCGATTTCATCAAAACTCTTCTGTTTACGAAAATCTTCATCTTTTTCTACAAAACTTCTCTTTTTCACTTAGATCTAAGTAAAACCTTTTAAACATCGATTTTTACACAAAATTCGGACTAATGACGTATGTTTCGTTCATTATGAAGTGGAACGAGGCGTTGTCAAGCAAGATCTCAGATCCGGAAGCACAAGGACGAAATCGTCACTTTGCACAAACTTGACTAACCCGTACGAACCATCAAGTTCGCCCGGATTAGTCCGATTTTCTGTAAAATGGCTAAAAGTCGCTCCAAAAGACCTCTCCAGCCTAGGTTTTGCTCAGTAGCTTAAGGTTGGAGGGATGGACACTCGATTTCCTCAGCAAACGATGCGAAAACGCACGATTTGGTGACCTTTTCAGCCAAGTTCGCTCCAATTAGATCAAGTTCGCTCGAAGTTGTCACAGAATTGTGACCAACTTCGCCCGAACTTGCCTAAAACATCAGCAAATCAGTCAAGTTCGCCCGAACTTGCCCTGTTCTCAAGAGAAACAACCAACTTCGGCCGAACTTGTTCCAAACTTCAGTGAAAACAGTCAAGTTCGCCCGAACTTGTCCAGTTTCCCAGGAAACCAGACAAGTTCGCCCGAACTTGTATCATTTGTAAGCAAAACAGTCAAGTTTGCCCGAACTTGTACCAAATCCAAGAGATTTGGTACAACTTCGCCCGAACTTGTACTCTGCTCTTTCACGTTTTGATTGTTTCAGCATTTCGGAAGACTGATGCACTTCTGTTCGCTTACAGGCTGAACCGGCGCTCCCTTCAATCCACATCAGATCCCATCTCTCTCTCTAATCGCACCAACTGTGAGTATACTTGAACCCTTTTACGCTTAAACACACTTTTTAGGTGTCACATATGTTCGTATATCAAAACACATCACACAACTCAACGCTTACTCGCAACCCACTGATACATGACTATACGTGAAATCTGCTGAATTGTATGTGTTACTTGATTTCTAGTACGCCACCCTTAACATGATAGCTTGCTAGAGGTTGACCCGCCACGCGGAGGCCTGGGATTGTTAAGGCTCACATTTTTATTTCTCATTTATTTTCTCTTTAGGATGTGGACACTTGTTCGCGTGCCTCGCACTCGTGGTTTGTTGGTTTACTTGAATCTAAGTAGTTACATAGTTCACATCTCTTACGTATGTCATGCGGTGTAAGCTAAACGCTTTTATATCTATTATGTACGCAAACCTGTATGCTCACCTTTACTTAATTGTATTGACGTTTTATTTTAACATATGTGACAGGTTGATGACATCGCTGAAATGGATTAAGACTATCTTTTAGAAACTCATGTAATAAAATCTAGGGAAGATCGAATTTGATGTGTTTTAAGAGATGTTATGTTTTGTAAGGATTAAGGTTAAATATTGGTTAATTGTATGGGAAGTTGACTATTTAAAATATTGTCATATTAGTTGTTATGGAATTTTTCTTGAGACAATCTGATTCGCCTAGTGCCGCACCCCGATCTTTCCGCCATCGATTGGGGTGTGCCAGTTTGTTATCAGAGCCATAACTATAGGGAAAATAAGGTAGAACTGACATGTTTGACCTAGTCTATAGTTAGGACACCAAACCAGACTGTTGCGCATCGATTAAACGCCCGGAACTCTTATACAAACTGACAACTTCGCCCGAAGTTGGGGCAAGTTCGCTCGAAATTGATCAAGTTCGCCCGAACTTGACCAAGTTCGCCCGAAGTTAGCCAGTCCCCTCTCAAACCCAACAAGTTCGCTTGAAGACGATCAAGTTCTCCTGAAGTTAGCCAACTTCGCTCGAACTTGACCCCACACCTTCGAAACGGACTTTTAAACTACGTAAGCTTTTCCTAAAGCAACCACAATACACGTGAAGAACGCTCGTATCACACAAAACGAGTGATCAATTCGAGATTAGGTGTGAAAACCAAGAACTCTCGATAAGATCATTCACTCCGCGCATCCTCTCGCACGAGATACCTTTGTTGAGTTAGGAGTGATATCCAAACCTCGACGAAAATCTCCGTTTCTATCTAGTGGGACTCCCAATTTGATCATTGAGCATAACCACAACTAGGAATGAAGTTGTTAAGTTAGGGGTGAAACCCGCATCTTAATAACTAGTTCCACTCCTCGATTTTCAATCTCACCAAAGTCTTGATTATTTTGATGACTCAGAACACGACGTAATTGGAAGGGTAAATGCCGTTAACCGTTGTACGGCGAGAGCATTTGTCTATTAGGCCAAATCGTGTGTCCGAACTTAGAGAATTCTCGAACCACTTTGGGTAGTCACTGTCTCAAAACCCAGGACACTCCAAATTGATTTAAGCCTGCAATCGTCGATTTTACGCATCATCGAGTTTTACATTAATTATGTGTTTAAATTTATGGATTTTACGCTTATTTGATTTCTCGATTTATCGCGTCTACGCTCTATCGATATATACACTACTCGCACAGCCCTCGAAATCTAAAAAGCTAATTAATTCACCAACCAAACTAAAATGCTCAACTCTCCTACACGAATGTCCTCATACGCAGCTTTACTCGCTTATTACGCTTATATCTCGCATCTCGAACGCGCTACGCCTGTTTAGATTGAAGATGAATACGTACAAAATATGTGCTTACATGCTTATGTGCCTATGTGATTATGTGCTTACGTGTTTGCTTGCCTACGTGCTATATGATTTTGTGCCTTATCTATATAATAATAATAATTAAACTTTTGAACATAAACCTATTATAATCGAGTCTCATCCAATCAAATCCTTCATGTAGATGTCTTCCATGGGATCTCACACTAGGAGGAACATCCAACGCAGCAATGCTGACAAGCGCATCGCCTCGCTAGTAGCCAAGCAGATGGCTAAGGTCATTCCCCAGATCGTTAGTGAAATTCAGGCTGCCCGCAGCAACACGTCAGTGGATTCAAAGGCCGATGCACCTAAGTCCTCGTTCAACTTCAAATAATTCAAGGCGTGCGGACCCCTCACTTTCACCGGCACGGAAGGACCAAGTGCTATGTTCCATTGGTTCAATTCCATTGAGGTCACCTTCCGCCAAAGCGGATGCCCCGAAGCTCTGCGCACCATCAACGCTACCGGCGTGTTCCAATCGAGGGCACTTGATTGGTGGATCCGCGGAGCGCAACAAGCACGTAAACGATGAAGCTTACGGGCTCACTTGGGAGGCACTCAAGGAAATCATGGTGAAAGAATTCTGTCCTCCCCACGAAGTTCAGAACCTGGATTATGAATTTTGGGATATCAAGCAAGATGGCCCCGACAACGCTGGTCTCATAGCCCGTTTCAAACAACTGAGTATTATCTGTCCCAGTCAGGTGGACACCACTGAAAAGGCAATCAAAAGGTACCTCCGTGCTCTACCTGATTGCGTCGCTGATTTTGTTCAAGCACCGCGTCCTACTACTATCGAGGAGACCTATCAGCTTGCAGCCGAAATCAATGACAAGCATGTCCAGGGTGGTTACTTCAAAAGCCACAGCAAAGTCGCGAATCAAGTTATCACCAAGCCGAGTGCTACTACCGAGCCGTCTCGAGAATCAAAGTCTAGTCGCCGAGGTTGCAAGAGAGAGAACCCAAGCAAGAACTGTGCAGCTGTTGCACCATTGAACTCTCATCGTTTCAGGCTGCTACACCAAATGCATCGCCTGCAAAGCGTGGTACACTAGTCCTCACCCGTTATGCTCCAAGTGTACCTATCATCACCCAGTTGGAGGCAATTTCCGATTCTGTACCAACTGCAATATCTACGGCCATTTTACTGTCAGCTGTCGTTCTGGTCCTCGTCAGCCAGCTCCTCAAGCACCAGCAGCACTACCAGCTCCACCTCGTGCTCCTCAAACCAACCAGCAGCAGCCTCATCAGCAATCACCAGTCCCAAAAGCACGTGCTTGCTACACTTGTGGTGATCCAAACCACTTTAGCATGTCTGCTCAAACAAAGCCGTGAAGCAAGAACAACAGCAGTAGCAGCAACCTCAGCCACAGCCACCACAGCCACAGCCTCAGCAGCAGCAACCACAGGCTGCACGTGGAAGAGCCTTCAATCTCAATCACCGCCAGGCTCAGAATGACAACAATGTTTTAAATGGTACATTCCTTGTTAATGGTATTTATGCTTCTTGTTTATTTGATACTGGTGCTGATAACTGTTTTGTACCGTTAGAATTCGAAAAGCTTTTAAAATGTAAACGCGCTAAACTCCCAAAGACTTTCGATGTTGAAGTCGCCACCGGAATAACCGTTAGTGTTAACTCCGTCCTACGTGGTTATACTCTCGATCTCAACAACCACATCTTCTCGATCCATCTCATACTAATGCAGTTAGGTAGCTTCAATGTCATAGTAGGCATGGATTTTCTTCATGAAATCATGCTGAAGTTGTTTGTTTCGATAAAATGATTCGTTTTCCTCTTCCAAATGGTGATCAACTACATGTCTATGGCGAGACTCCGTCAAAGAAGTTGATGCTTATGTCATGTACCCAAGCGAGCAAGCATTTGCGAAAGCAATGCGTTGCATTCCTAGCCCACATCATGAACCGGAGAAGGAAAAGAAAACCTGGAAAGACATACTCGTTGTTTGTCAATTTCCTAAAGTTTTCCCCGACGATTTATCTGGCTTACCCCCTACTCGTGATGTCGAATTCTGTATTGATCTAATCCCCGGTGCTACACCTGTAGCTAAAGCTCCCTATCGTCTCGCACCATCTGAAATGCGCGAGCTATCTAGCCAACTCCAAGAGTTACTTGATAAAGGCTTCATACACCCGAGCACTTCACCTTGGGGCGCACCCGTTCTTTTTGTGAAAAAGAAAGATGGGACGTTCCGATTGTGCATCGATTATCGTGAACTTAATAAGCTTACGATAAAGAACGGTTACCCTCTTCCCCGAATCGACGATTTGTTTGATCAACTTCAAGGTGCTACTTGTTTTTCTAAGATCGATTTACGTTCCGGTTATCAACAGTTACGCGTGCTAGAAGAAGACATTCTGAAAACCGCCTTTCGTACCCGTTATGACCATTTTGAATTCGTGGTCATGCCTTTCGGTCTCACAAATGCACCCGCGGTCTTCATGGATTTGATGAACCGTGTGTGTAAGGCCTTCTTAGATCGTTTCGTCATTGTGTTTATCGATGACATCCTTATTTACTCAAGGTCGAGAGTCGAACACGCGCGCCATCTTTGTTTAGTTCTCGAACTTCTTCAAGGAAATCGCCTTTATGCCAAGTTCTCTAAATGTGAATTCTGGCTCGAAGAAGTCCAATTTCTCGACCACATCGTTAATAGTCAAGGAATTCACGTCGACCCTGCAAAGATAGAAGCGGTAAAGAGTTGGATTACGCCGAAGAATGCATCTGAAATCCGTTCTTTTCTTGGATTGGCGGGCTACTACCGTCGATTCATCGTCGACTTTTCAAAAATCGCCGTTCCTCTTACCTCTTTAACTCATAAGGACAAACCTTTCGTTTGGGATTCCAAACAAGAGGAAGCCTTTTAAACTCTCAAGCATATACTATGCAACGCTCCCGTACTCGCTCTACCCGACGGAAACGACGATTTCGTTGTTTATTGCGATGCTTCTAATCTTGATCTTGGTTGTGTTCTTATGCAACGAGACAAGGTTATCGCGTATGCATCTCGACAACTCAAGATCCACGAGAAGAACTACAAACCACCCACGATCTCGAACTCGGTGCAGTTGTTTTTGCATTAAAGATATGGCGACACTACCTTTACGGTACCAAGTGTACTGTCTTCACCGACCATAAGAGCTTAAAACATATCTTTAATCAAAAGGAACTGAACATGTGCCAACGCAGATGGGTTGAACTTCTCAACGACTACGATTGTGAGATACGCTACCACCCGGGCAAAGCAAACGTCGTAGCCGATGCTCTCAGCCGACGAAGCTATGTGTATAGTGTTCGTGACTCTCAAGCTTTGAATAATCTCGAAATTCTGATTCGCTCCGCCCAGTTCGCTTGTTTTAATGAGAATACCCTGCAAGAAGAAATGAAATGTGGTGCCAAAACCCAACTCCATAGTTAAACCAAATGGCATTTATTATTATCTCGACCGTATTTGGATTCTTAGCCGTGACAATCTTCGAGAATTGCTAATGACCGAAGCTCAAAAATCTCGATACTCCATTCATCCCAGAGCCGACAAGATGTACCAGGACCTTCAACCTAAGTATTGGTGGCCGGGCATGAAAAAGGATATCGCCGTTTACGTCTCAAAGTTCTTAACATGTTCGAAAGTTAAAGCCGAACATCAAAGGCCCTAGGCTTGCTCTAGCAGCCCGAAATCCCGATGTAGAAGTGGGAGACATAGCCATGGACTTCGTTACGAAACTCCCTCGCACTTCCTCTGGTCACGATAGCATTTGGGTTATCGTTGATCGTCTTAGTAAATCCGCTCACTTTATTGCCATACGAGAACACTACAAGGTAGAACGATTAGCACGAATCTATACCGACGAAGTCATATGTCAACACGGGATGCCTCGTGACATCATCTCTGACCGCGAGGGTCGCTTTACCTCACGTCTCTGGGAGACTTTTCAATCCGCTCTCGGTACTACGCTTAATCTCAGTACCGTTATTCATCCTCAAACCGACGGTCAGACTGAGCGCACGATCCGCACCCTCGAAGATATGCTTCGTGCGTGCATCATAGATTTCAGTGGTAATTGGGATACGCATTTACCTTTAGGCCAAGTTCGGCCGAACTTGGGCACCCCAAGTTCGCCCGAACTTGTTCAGGCATCAAGACTCCAATTTAACAGCAAGTTCGCTCGAATTTGCACTTTCTAATGCTGAACTGGCCAAGTTCGCCCGAACTTGTGCCAAGTCCGCCCGAACTTGTGCCAAGTCCGCCCGAACTTGTGCCAAGTCCGCCCGAACTTGTGCCAAGTCCGCCGAACTTGTGCCAAGTTCGCTTGGAAAGTGGGAAGTTTGGCCGAACTTGATCCCTGCTACCCTCACACCTCCTCACCTATAAATACCTAGCACCTCCATTCGTGCACTCCTTGCTGGAAGTTCGCCCGAAATCTCCTGAAACCGAAAACCCTTGATTTCCAAGTAAGAACCAACCCGTTTTTATGCAAAAAACAATGTTTTACAACGATTTCTCACAAGGTTTTACCTTCTATTTCATCAAAACTCTTCTGTTTACGAAAATCTTCATCTTTTTCTACAAAACTTCTCTTTTTCACTTAGATCTAAGTAAAACCTTTTAAACATCGATTTTTACACAAAATTCGGACTAAATGACGTATGTTTCGTTCATTATGAAGTGGAACGAGGCGTTGTCAAGCAAGATCTCAGATCCGGAAGCACAAGGACGAAATCGTCACTTTGCACAAACTTGACTAACCCGTACGAACCATCAAGTTCGCCCGGATTAGTCCAAGTTTCTGTAAAATGGCTAAAACTCGCTTCAAAAGACCTCTCCAGCCTAGGTTTTGCTCGGTAGCTTAAGGTTGGAGGGATGGACACTCAATTTCCTCAGCAAACGACGCGAAAACGCATGATTTGGTGACCTTTTCAGCCAAGTTCACTCCAATTAGATCAAGTTCGCTCGAAGTTGTCACAGAATTGTGACCAACTTTGCCCGAACTTGCCTAAAACTTCAGCAAATCAGTC
Organism: Scalesia atractyloides; assembly: GCA_947069175.1. Taxonomy (NCBI): domain Eukaryota; kingdom Viridiplantae; phylum Streptophyta; class Magnoliopsida; order Asterales; family Asteraceae; genus Scalesia; species Scalesia atractyloides. The sequence goes on from CAMTDV010000030.1 coordinate 67,449,550, forward strand.
AAGTTCGCCCGAACTTGCCCTGTTCTCAAGAGAAATAGGCAACTTCGGCCGAACTTGTTCCAAACTTCAGTGAAAACAGTCAAGTTCACCCGACCTTGTATCATTTGTAAGCAAAACAGTCAAGTTCGCCCGAACTTGTACCAAATCCAAGAGATTTGGTACAACTTCGCCCGAACTTGTACTCTGCTCCTTCACGTTTCGACCGTTTCAGCATTTCGGATGACTGATGCACTTCTGTTCGCTTACAGGCTGAACCGGCGCTCCCTTCAATCCACATCAGATCCCGTCTCTCTCTCTAATCGCACAAACTGTGAGTATACTTGAACCCTTTTACGCTTAAACGCACGTTTTGGGTGTCACATATGTTCGTATATCAAAACACATCACACAACTCAACGCTTACTCGCAACCCGCTGATACCTGACTATACGTGAAATCTGCTGAATTGTATGTGTTACTTGATTGCTAGTACGCCACCCTTTAAACATGATAGCTTGCTAGAGGTTGACCCGCCACCCGAAGGCCCGGGGTTGTTAAGGCTCGCATTTTTATTTCTCATTTATTTTCTCTTTAGGACGTGGACACTTGTTCGCGTGCCTTGCACTCGCGGTTTGTTGGTTTACTTGAAGCTAAGTAGTTACATAGTTCACATCTCTTACGTATGTCATGCGTGTATGCTAAACGCTTTTATATCTATTATGTACGCAAACCTGTATGCTCACCTTTACTTAATTGTATTGATATTTTATTTTAACATATGTGGCAGGTTGATGACATCGCTGAAATGGATTAGTACTATCTTTTAGAACTCATGTAATAAAATCCAGGGAAGATCGAATTTGATGTGTTTTAAGAGATATTATGCTTTGTAAGGATTAATGTGAAATATTGGTTAATTGTATGGGAAGTTGACTATTTAAAATATTGTCATATTAGTTGTTATGGAATTTCTCTTGAGAAAATCTGATTCACCTGGTGCCGCACCCCGATGTTTCCGCCATCGGTTGGGGTGTGACACTCCAACCTTAAGCTACTGAGCAAAACCTAGGCTGGAGAGGTCTTTTGGAGCGAGTTTTAGCCATTTAACAGAAACTCGGACTAATCCGGGCGAACTTGATGGTTCGTACGGGTTAGTCCAGTTTGTGCAAAGTGACGGTTTCGTCCTTGTGCTTCCGATCTGAGATCTTGCTTGACAACGCCTCGTTCCACTTCATAAGGAACGAAACATACGTTATTAGTCCGTATTTTGTGTAAAAATCGATGTTTTAAAAGGTTTTACTTAGATCTAACACTTGGTGAGTCGAAATCATAGAGATTTCTAGGGTGGGAGCCGAAACTAAGCCCAAACACACTCGTTTAGTGTAGATCTAAGTGAAAAGTAGAAGTTTTGTAGAAAAAGATGAAGATTTTTCATAAACAGAAGATATTTAATGAAAACGAAGGTAATCTTTGTGCAAAATCGTAGTAAAACGTTGTTGTTTGCATGAAAACGGGTTGATTCTTACTTGGAAATCAAAGGTTTTCGGTTTTGGGAGCTTTCGAGCGAACTTGCAGCAAGGAGTGCACGAATGGAGGTGTTGGGTATTTATAGGTGAGGTGAAAATGAGCTGATTGGGATCAAGTTCAGCCGAACTTGGCATAAGTTCGAGCGAATTTGCTGACTTATTAATGATTTTGCTGCCTGAACAAGTTCGGGCGAACTTGGGATGCCCAAGTTCGGCCGAACTTGGCCTAATGGGGAAGTTTTGTTCGTTATTTTCGCGTTAGGTGTTCGTTTGGCGATTCGGTTCGTATTAGATGGTTATGTTAAGCGTTTTAAATAATAAGATAATGCGATTAAGCGATTCGTGCTAGTGAGAGCGTTGCGATAGCGAGTATAACCATAAATCATAAAATACACATAACACATAATAAACATAAAGTAACATAATCAACTGTGTTTCGATGCGATGCGATGTGCGATGTCGACGACACAAGTGTTTATTAATTAATAACATACTCGGCTCTTAAAGTAACACAGTTACTTGTGATTGCGTTGAATTAGCGTTTAATAAGCGGTTAGACGCGATATAGTTGTGACAAAAATGTATTTAACAAAACATAAACCATTCCATTAATCAAATCTAGATTTACAATAATGGATACAACGAAAATAGACGAAAAGAGATAACAACGAAATTACGAGTTGTTACAGTTTTAGATGATAAGGCTCCGATTATTTAATGACTAACATTATGTGTTTTATGTTGATTATCATGTTGTGTGTTATATTCATAGTTCTATGATGGTGTGTTTGGAGTTTTTATGCATTGCTAGGGTTTGAATATAATGTTTTAATAATTTGCACTCTATTATTTGTGGTTTTTGGTGTGGTTTAGGGCTAAATTATGGTGTTTTATGACTTTGTACACCTTTTATGAAGTTTAAACTTTGTAGCCGAACCTCACCCTAGTTGTATATTATACTAGTTACTTAGTAAGATAAATAACTAAATACACCAGACCTAAATATTAATTTCATTCCAACAAGTAGCTGAGGTTGCTGATATTATTAGTAGTAAAAGAGTAAAGATCCTGTACAAACAATCTTATCGTACAAAACGTACAAATAGTGTAGAAAAGTAAAAAAAAACACGGTGGCATTTTCGTAATTGTTCTATTCATAGAGTACTTATCATAATTACTCTACATGTGCATATATTTTTAGAGTAACTATCCAAATTACTCTACAAGTGCATATATTTGTAGAGTAATTATCAAAATCACTCTACAAATGTATCATAATTACTCTCTAGTTCATTAAGATAATTACTCTACGAATAAAATAATTACGAAAATGTCACAGTGTTTTTTTACTTTTCCATGCCATTCATATGTTTTGTACGATAACTCTATTTGTATTTGATCTTTTGTCATAGTAAAACACATATTAGTTTTTTAAAAGATTATTAATGATGATTAGAGTATTTGTATCCCATCTCATATCCCAACCATATAATTTAACTAAAAATCATATTTTTTTTTATTTTTAAAAAACTTTCCACATCTCATTCTCCATATTTATCTCTATTTAATTAAATACTACTTTTTTTTCTTCTTATTCTTCTTTTTCTTTCATTCAATCCAGTCATAAAATATATTAAAAAATATAAAGGATGAATAGTAGAAAACAAATATGGGTTTGTTTTCCCACAAAAATATGTGAGATGGGGATGGGGGTGTAGAGGTAGAATAGGGGACGGGATTGCTTGTATTATCTATAGAAACGGGTAGTTAGCTTTCTCTCAAATAAAAATTAAGATGAGAGTATCAATTCCTCCTCTTCTTCCCTTCCACTAGAGGTGCACATTCAAACCGGCTAGGGATTCGAAATTGATTGCGAAAGCAGTTTGGGTGAAACTAGTTCCACTATGATTTGCTTCGCCACTCTGAAGTCGGTTTGTCTACTTTTATGTGGAAATTGATTAGAATGGAAAACAAATAAAATTTGGTTTTAAAGCAATCCGATTCTTTCCCCTTAAACAATGCATTTCAAACCGAACCATTTTGTCCCCAAAACCACTTTTGTGCACCTTTACATCCGGTCCCCCATTTTACTTTTCTTAAAACAATAGTCAAAAATATTTTTAACTCAACACTATCATCCCCTTGGGACTTCAATCCTTAGCCTCATTCTCATACGAGCTTAAATTAGAAGAGTTTGCTTGCTTTAAAACATTAAATTTCTTAACTAATACATGTTTAAATTAAGGATGTTGGGTGTGGTGATAAGCCTACCTTGGAGGATGATCTTTCACGTGGGCGTCACGTCATAGTCTTAGGATGATGTCCCTCCAAGGTATAATCAATGGAAATGGATGATGAGCCTACCCCACAAACTTTATTTTTTTAACTACATTTTTTTAACTTATTTATTTAAACAAGATATAAAACTAAATTCATTAATATTTAAAAACCAAACATTACAAATGTTAAAAATTAAAAAAAAATCTATTCATACTTTCTCATGATTTTTTCTTGCATTTTTTTAAAGCGGCTCGTTTTTTTTCGGGATAACTTTCAACGTCGGCCGTCTATATGTCCCATTCTTTTAGAGAGTTTTTTTCATTGTTCACCCGAACCTTTTCTTCCACCACACGTTCCTTCACCTTTGTCTTTTGGGTTGTTCGGGTTGTATATATCCATTGAAAATAATAGAAGAGTATTTTAAAAAAATGTATAGATTTTATATAAAATAGAGAGAAAGATGGGGTTGAATGGGTAGGAAATGGGGGTAAAAGGGTTAGACTTATAAAAAAATTGATTTGATTTTTTTTTAATCCAACGGTCATTGCCTCAAACGGCTATAATTTTTGTCTCTATTTGGCCGGCTTCAGCGGCATAGGGGTGACGGAGAGGACGCCGCAAGGGGGGGAGGGATGGTGTAGGGGCCGACGCCGTCCCATGCCGAAGCCATGCCAAGCCCCACACCGCCCAGCCTAAGAGTAATCATATCCTCTCCATCATTTTTTTACCTCTAATTTAACTAAAAATTATGCTTTCCAAAATTTAATGCTCTTTTAAAAAATCACCCACATCCAATCCACCGTATTGATTTTTACTTACTCAAAAACATTTATTTTATTATATTTCTTGTTTTTATATACTCATGATAATTTGATGGAGAATAAATAATAGTCTTTCGTTTATAGAAAGCTAGTATAGCAAATTTTGAAAATATAAGGGTGGAGTAGAGAAGTGGTGGATGGTTTGTAACGAGTTTTTAGCAATGTTTTGAAACCCGGACCGAACCGGGAGGAGCTGGGATCTTAGCCGGTCCGGTTAGGTTGTTTGAGCTGGTTTTGATGTGAACCAGAAAACCGGGAGGAACCGGGTTTTCTGTGGTGTCAAAACGAATTTTTGATTAAATTATTCTCATTTGCCCTGTTTATTTTATAATATTTACTAATTCATCCGGTCGTATCAGTCTGATAAGTGAACAGATAAAACATCTAAAAACTTTAATTTTAACGCGGTTAGAAATCCTTTTATATCGTTTGAGATCACTGGGTTATGGAGGGTTTCAGTGGGTCTTTGGTTGTAGCTGGGGATTTTAACGCGGTTAGAAATCCGAATGAAAGAAAAAAATTCCAGATTCAAAAACGAGTGCGCGGATAATTTTAACTCTTTCTTTAGTCAAACCGGGCTGTTGGAGTACGAGATGAAGGGGAGACGGTTCACTTGTGTGAGAGAGAACCGGAGAAAACTTAGTAAGATCGACCGTTTTTTGGTCTGAAGCTACGTTACGGGCTTTGCCGGTGACTTTCTCGGATCATAGCCCGTTGATTTTATCGTCTAATGCTAGAAATTTCGGACCAGAGGCGTTCAGAGTCATGGATCGACAAACCAGGTTATGAGGATACGGTGGAGAAGGCGGTCGATCAGTTTTCCTTTGAAGGGCCACCGGATGTGAGGCTGATTAAAAAGTTCAATGCTATTCGGGTTGGAGTTAAAGAGTGGAGAGATCAGATGTTGGCTAAAGAAGGTGAGGAAGTAAATAGGGCGTTAAGCGAGATTGAAGTGCTTGATGGAAATTCAAATAAGAAGGCGTTTATGGAGGTTGAGAGGAAGAGGAGCTTAGATTTGAAACAAAGATCTAGAACTAATTGGGCGCTCGATGGAGATGAAAACTCAAGGTTCTTCCATATGTACATTAACTTCAGAAAAGCGAAAAATCAGATTCAGGGGCTGTTTATTGAAGGTAATTGGGTTAAGAAAGAAATTATGTCCTTTTTCCGTAAGCGATTTAAGGAAGATATCCCGGTTGTTGGAGTGTGATGGTTTTTCCCAATTAAAATAGGAAGATAAATCCTGGATGGTGGAACCTTTTTCTTTAGTTGAAATCAAGGAGGCGCTGAAAGAGTGCGGTGCTCCCGGTCCGGATGGGCTTAACTTCAAGTTCATTAAAAAATTTTGGCATCTTTTTGGAGGAAGATTTTAAGGATGTTATGGATAATTTCTTCGTGAATGGGGTTCTAAATGTGGGTTGCGGTTCGTCCTTCATCACTTTGATTCCGAAGATAAAGGATCCTGTTGGGTTAAATAATTACAGGCCCATTAGCTTGATCGGGGTTATAAGTAGAGATGGGCATAATCGGGTTTTATTATTACCCGGAACCGGTTCCAACCCGGAACTGGTTCTGCTCGGATGTCATTGGAACCGGGTCCAGTTCCTACCCGGGTTCACACCCAAGAATATGGAACCGTGTAGAACCGGGTACGGGTATTATGGAACCGGGTATGGTGTGGAACCGGTTCCTGTGTGGAACCGGTTCCTGACAGTCGAAAATCTGATTTTTTACTGTTTAGAACCGGTTCCTGACAGTCGAAAATCTGACTTTTACTGTTTAGAACCTGTTCCTAACAGTAAATCCTGACTTTTACTGTTCAGAACCGGTTCCTGACAGTCGAAAAATCTGACTTTTACTGTTCAGAACCGGTTCCTGATAAAAATGTTACCGTTATAACCGGTTCCTGATAAAAATGTTACCGTAGAACCGGTTCCTGATTAAAAAAAGTTACCGTTGGGAACCGGTTCCTGTTCGTCGAAATCGGTTTTTTTATATAAACCCCTCCCTACTTACCATTTCAACTTACAAACTCACCATCATCAACTTACAAACTCAATCATCTTCTCAAAAATCTTGCAAAATACCTATGGCAAGCAACGAACAAGTTGTTACTGTCTTAGAGACGAAAAGAAACCCAGCTATATGGAAGAATTTTGATCTCTGTTTAATGTCCGACAGCCACGAGATGGCTAGATGCAAAGCTTGCGGAAAATTTATGAAGGCCGCAGCCAACTCAACCCTTAAGAAACACACTGAGCGGCATTGCCCAGTGACGAAGGCAAAGAAAAATGAGACGGGAGAAGGTTCCGGCACCGGTTCTTCAAATGTTTGATGTAACCCGTTTGGTTTGGTGTTTTAATAAAGTTTGTGTAATGTTTCTTTCTATTGTGTTTGTTATTTTTGTGTTTCTTTCTATCGTTAGTCTCCACTTTTTCGGCTATAACCGGTTCCAAAGGTAACATTTTAACGGTATAACCGGTTCCTTCTAGAACTGCATATCCGGGTACTGATGGAACCGGGTACTAGTGAAACCGGGTACGGGTAGGAACCGGTTACTACCCGATTCAAATGGTAAAATTGTGGAACCGGGTTGGAACCAACGGGTATTTTGAACCCGGAACCGGTTCTACTTAATGTCGGGTAGGAACTGGAACCGGTTCCAGTTCGGTTCTACCGGTTCGGGTTCGGAACCGGTTTTTATGCCCATCTCTAGTTATAAGTAAGTTGGTTTCGAAGGTTATTGTGAATCGTTTGAAAAGAGTTATTGGGTCGGTGGTGGCGGAGTCTCAGTCAGCATTTTTGAAAGGTAATTTTATTCTTGATGGCCCTTTGATAGTTAATGAGCTATTTTATTGGTGTAAAAAGAGAAAAAAGAAGGCCTTTTTCCTTAAAATTGATTTCGAGAAGGCTTATGATAATGTGAATTGGAATTTCTTATTGTCGATAATGAGGCAAATGGGTTTCCCCGATAAATGGTGTTCGTGGATTAGAGGTATTATTCAATCTGCTAGAGCTTCTGTTCTGGTGAATGGGTCGCCAACCTATGAATTCTAGTGCTCGAAAGGTATTAGACAAGGAGACCCTATTTCTCCTTTTCTTTTTATTTTGGTTATGGAGGCTCTTTCCGTGTTGATAGACAAAGCCAAGAGAACGGGGGTGGTTGCTGGAATTCAGACGCCTAGAAATGGCCGATGGTGTTGCATTTATTCTATGCGGACGACGCGATTATCTTAGGTGAGTGGTCTAAAAAAAAAATTGAAAATGTGGTTCGTGTGTTACGGATTTTTCATATATGCTCGGGTCTCAAGATAAATATTGCAAAGTCTAGCTTATATGGTATTGAAGTGGATAATGCGGAGTTGTTGGCTATGGCGGAGAATATTGGGTGTCAAGTCGATAAGTTTCCGTTTAAAAATCTCTGTTTGTGGGTTGGCGCGAATATGAATAGGGTGGTGAATTGGAGACCAATTTACGATGTCTTCGATTCTAGATTGTCTAATTGGAATGCGAAGACGTTGTCGATTGGAGGAAGAATCACGTTAATAAAATCAGTTTTGGAAAGCTTGCCTAACTATTATTTCTCGTTGTATAAGGCCCCCCGGTTCAAGTGTTAAAAGAGTTAGAAGCCAAGATTAGAAAGTTTCTATGGGGTGGAGTTGAAGGGAGAGGAAAAATCCATTGGGTTGCTTGGAATCGGGTGGTGAGTCCTAAAGGGTGGGGAGGTTTGGGTTTGAGTAAGCTTAAACACATAAATGTGGATCTTCTTTCCAAATGGGGCTGGCTGTTCAAATCCGATAAAGAAAATTTGTGGGTTAAGGTGATTGAAGCTATCCATTATTCTAGATCAAATTGGGATCTGGGCAGAATTTGGAATAACATCTCCAGTTTGTTGGTTAAAACCAAGATTGAAGATGTGCCGCTAAGGTATTTTTTTAGAGGCAAAGTTGGAAATGGGAATGATATAGCTTTCTGGCTGGATCCGTGGTGTTTGTTCTAAGGAACCTCTGAAAGATAAGTTCCCTTTTTTGTTTAGCATAGAGGAGATTAAAAGGTGCAAAGTTAGCGATAGATTGATGGCTGATAATTCCGGTTGGGCCTGGAGAAGGGAGCTGTCGTCGGAAGTGGAGGTTAACGAGTTGGTCGGCCTTTGTAGTTTATTACTGGGATACGGTTTAAACGGCGAAAGGGATAATTGGGAATGGGATGGGGCCTCGGATAAAGATTTCAGGGTGGGAAGTATTAAAAGTATTCTTGATGGGAGGTTCCGTCAGCCTAAATTATATGCTCCTGAGTCGTGTAGATGGCTTCCGCAACGTCTTTATTTGGAGGCTCGGTTGGCTACAAAGGATGCTTTGCAGAAGAGGAATATTCCGGTTAGCGATTTGCGGTGGGGAAGATGAGACAGCCGAGCATATCTTCACCTCTTGTTACGCTGCGACAGTTTTATGGCAACAGGTTAGTGTTTGGTGCAAGATTCCTAATTTATTGGTGTTTTCCGTTAAAGACTTGTTGGAAACTCATGAATAGTGGTGGAAAAAAAGAAGTGGTTAAAGGTGTTATCAGAATTGCGTGCCGGAGTCTTTGGACAGCCAGAAATAAAGCAATGTCATCGAAAGTAATCCGATAAGCATAGGAGGTGTCATTAGCGAGATTAAGTCAGTGGGTTTTTTGTGGTTGAATAGTAGATCTAAATCGTTGAGGTTTCTTGGATCGAATGGTGTAAATTTGGAAATATGTAGGGTTTGTTTCTTTCGGTTGTCGTCTCGGTTTGAGGTTTGGCGCGTTGGTTTATTGAAGTTTTCTTTTCAAAAAAAAAAAGGTTTTTATGAGAATAAAAAAGGGAAAAAATCGATTATTGAAAAAAGAAGTCAATTTGAATTTAGGTGTAGGATAAGATAAAAGGATGGAGAGCTTCCATTTATTGATTGCACATTCTTCTTTTTCCTTAACACAATCTTCAAACTTCAATGGCGGATTACGACGACCACCGTCAACCCCAATCCGCCCCTCCCGGTTACATCCACCGTCTACTAGACCCTCCTCCACCAGACTCGCCAGCCGGCAGCACCGGCGGCCCTATCCGCCGTTCTCGGGGCCGTCCACCAGGCGCCAAAAACAAACCCAAACCACCAGTCGTCATCACCCGTGAAACCCCCAATTCCCTCCGGTCACACGTCCTCGAAATCTCCTCCGGCGCTGACGTTATCGAAAGCCTCAATGTTTACGCTCGCCGGAGAGGAAGAGGGGTGTCTGTTTTGAGTGGTACAGGTGTCGTCGCTGACGTCACGTTGCGTCAGCCGGCGGATTGTTCGAAAGCGGTGACGCTTCATGGGCGGTTTGAGATATTAACGCTTTCCGGCACGGTGTTACCGCCGCCGGCGCCGGAGAGTGCGAGTGGGTTGTCGGTGTTTTTGAGTGGAGGGGAGGGGCAGGTGGTGGGAGGGGTTTTGATGGGGCAGTTGATTGCGTCGAGTCCGGTGGTGGTTGTGGCGGCGTCGTTTGCGAATGCGGTGTTTGAGAGGTTGCCGGTGGAGGATGAGGATGAGGATGAGGAGGAAGATGGTGGTGGTGGTGGTAGGGGGCAGGTTCAGCCTACGGCGTCGCAGGGTTCAGGTGTGACAAGTGGCGGTGGCGGAGGGGTTTCGGGGTTTAATGTGGCGGATGGGGGTAATGTCGGTTCGAATTACCCGTTTTCGGGTGATGTAATGGGGTGGGGACCGAATTCGAGAAGTCATTACAACGGGTTGTGTTAAACGTATCTTTGTCGTAAAAAAAGACTATTGAATGTAACTTTACTTCCTCATGTTAGATGATTGTTATCTCTAGTTTTACTTAGAACAACTAGGGATGAATATACAAGGGTACGTTTAGCTTCCTTTGATATAAATATTGTAACTAAATGAAGTAAAAAAAATGAAATTTTGCCGTTTAATGTTAATTAACTTACGGTTATTTTTATGTTATTTACCTTACAGTTTAAGTAACATTCTTTAATTAATTTAGAATGGTTTAAACTAACGGCGGAATTAAAAGTACTCTTCACACATGGAAATAGTTAATGCCGTTAAAGGCTTGGCGGAGCCGCCTTTGGCTAGCATGAAATGGTGTTAACTAGTTGAGGCCTAAACTTTAAAGTTATAACTAATATAAGGTTTTCAAGTAATACATAACCTTAAAAAGTTATAACTAATATAAGATTTTCAAGCAATATCTAACATATGATTTATGTTCCTATTCCTAAGTTATTACACCATATGTGTTACCGTGAAAAATGTGTATTATTACTTGTAATTTTAGCCTAGAAAATCACAAATGTGCTTGTTTATTGTGTGTACTTACATGTAAAATAAAGAAAAAGTTAAGGATTTATCATCAAAACTAGATGGAGTTAGACTATCTCTAACGTTACGGGCGTCCTTAAGCATCCTTAGCTGCCACGTCATCTGCCACATAATATACTTACAAATCCTTAAAACCTTCATTTCATCCCCTACATCTATCCTTACACCTCTAAATTTCCACCTCATCACCTACTCATCACACACAATATTTACATAAAAGTTTATTTCTTTAGTTTGGGACCACCTTATCACCAAAACCAACACAAACATGCATCCATAATTAAGGGTTTCATTCTTAAAGGCCTCAAAGGGCACGCATGCTCCAATGGTCAGGACATTTAAGGGCTCTTAAGGCTGTGCGGTATGGGACGGGGGTTTGGGCGTGGGTTGGTGGGCAACGCCCAAGTCACCACCTCGTATGGCTTGGCTTTTGGCGTGGCCCGTTGGGCAGTAGTATGGCACCCGGCGTTGGGCGGGGCTAGGTGGGTGACGTGGCGGTTGTTAATTGGTGGGTCAAACTAGTCGTTTGGGCTAGCCGTTGGGGCACTTTTTTAAAAAAAAAAACTTGTTTTTCCTTATAAATATCCCACATATTTCATAATTTTCTCACAAAAAATATCAAACGCCAACAAAAAAATGAGTTCTTCAAGTTCAAGTGCTTCTTCGTCATCGTCTGACGATGGTGCGGAAATATTTCTACAAACTATCGCGACGGCGGTGAAAGCTATCGTCGAAGATGATGAGGAAGAGACTTCGCAACCAAAGCGGAGGAGGTATATCCCTCGTGAACGGCAAAACGCTAACGATTTGTTGGTACGTGATTATTTCTCGGCCGAACCTAGGTATGATGAAAAAATGTTTAGGCGTCGTTTTCGTATGAGTAGACGCTTATTTTTAAGGATATCTAAGGATCTTGAGGAGAAGTATGATTTTTTCAAACAAAAACCGGATGTAACCGGTCAATTAGGATTCAGTACGTGGCAAAAGGTCACGGCCGCGCTTAGACAGTTAGCGTACGGCAATAGTTCGGACATTATGGACGACTACTTAAAAATGTCGGCACGTGTTGCTAGAGAAAGTCTTCACAGCTTTTGTTCGTGTATTTTAGAAGTTTATAAGAAAAAATATTTGAGAAAGTCGTCGTTCAGTGATGTACAACAAATATTGGAACACTATGCTATTATCATGGCCTACCTGGGATGCTAGGTAGTTTAGATTGTATGAAATGGCCTTGGGAACTTTGTCCAACCGCATGGCAAGGCGCTCACACCAGTGGGTATCATGGAATGCCAGCCAAATGCTTGAAGCGGTTGCGTCCCAAAATCTCTGGATATGGCATGCATTCTTTGTGCCAGGTTCACATAATGATATTACTATCGTAAATCACTCGCCCCTTTTGAATGATCGAGTGAATTGTATAGGACCCAAAGGAAGTTTCTTTGTAAATGAAGTTGAGTACGTGCATGGGTACTACCGAGTTGATGGGATTTACCCAGAGTGGGGGGTTTTCGTTAAATCGTTCACAAAACACGGTACCATAGATCCAAAGAGATTAAAGTTTAACAGGGTCAAATGGCCGCACGCAAAGACGTCGAGCGAGCGTTCGGTGTTTTACAGAAGAGGTGGCGAATTTTGGCAATGCCTTGCCGACTATGGGACAAGGATCAGATTGGTACCGTGATGTACGCTTGCATCATTCTTCACAACATGATTTTGGAGGATGAAGGTAGAGCGATCGTTACCTACTATGAGGACGATGTTAGTCAAGTAGAGAACGTAACCGTTACAGACGAAGAGAAATCAATAAACGAATTTGTTATCAAGTTGCGGGATATACATCACAACCTTCGATCTGATTTGGTGGAACTTGTTTCAACGATCCCTGGGTCGACTCCGATGATGACGACGACGATTAAAGGAAGATTGATTGTTTTTATTTGTATGGTTTTTATTGTTATATATATATATGGTTTTAGTGTTTTATATATATACATATACCAAAAAAAGGGGGCTGATTTGGCTTGGCCACGCCACCCCAGCCACGCCCAATCACACCCATTGAATGTGACTTTTGGGTATTGCGTCCACCATCCCGCCAGGTGTCAACCAACGCCTCAAATCTCCGCTTGCCATACCCCACGGTATAAGGGCATGATTGTTTAGGATACATTGAACTTTGAAGATAGCCTTACAACCACGTGGGTGGAGTTTTGTGTTTCAAACACGTCTTACAAATCACTAAAGTAAAATGATTTGTACAGTAGAAGGTAACTCATATGAATTCGTTTTCTTTATTTATAGTTCAAAATTTTTTTATAGCTAGAAACAAAAATCTTTACCACACAAACGCATTATTATTGTTATTAAAGTCAATATTCAAAGTTTGAGGCTACTAAATTCTTCTTAAAAGGCATGAAAGAAAAAGACAATTCAATTAAGATTGAAGAATATTTCATTTATTTCACGTACCTACAATAAGAACTATGATAACAGTATGAGGGCGTGTCATTGGTCAATTTTTATTTTTTTATAATGTTTTTGTTTATTTTAACTTTTAACCTTTATCATTTAATAACCCTTTAACTTTCTAAAATCTATATAATTTCTTTTACATGCTTACACGTATGTACATGTCGGTATTTTTTTTCTTTTTATAAAGTTTGTATTTATTTTAATTTTTAACCTTTATCATTTAATATTTCTAATAACCCTTTAACTTTTTAAAATCTATATAATCTTTTTTACGTGCTTACATGTATGTACATGTCGTTATAATTCAGTTTTTCTGTTTTATTTGTCTTTTAGTAGGTTTTCTCTTATTTTAGCTTTTACCCTTCAACATTTAGTATTGGCAGTTACAACCCTTCAATTTTATAAAACCTTTATAATTATTTTTTTCGTGTTTATATTTATGTAGGTGTCTGTATAAATTCATGTTGATTACGTTTCTTTAAAAATGGGTAGGCTCACATATAATACGTTTTCCCGCTTTTTTTGTACGTTTTCAGTTAATGTACGTGTTGGCATAAACTTAATTTTAAAACCACTCGGGTCAAATATAATATGTTTTCATTAGACTTTAAATTCAGCTTCTTTACTTTTTTCCGTCCCACCGCAACGCGCGGAACCAATTTTAGTTAAAAAAGATATCTTTTACTTATTTTTTGTACGTATCAGTATAAGATCAGTGTCACACCCTCAAAAATCCACTTGCGGGGTTTTACCGCGAGGCGCATGACGAACCAGGATCACAGTCATTAGTCATATTGAACGACCACTATATGAGTTTAAAAATTTTCCTGTTTGCTCATTCATGAGAAAATACTGTTTATACAATTGAGTTGCGGAAGCGTAAACAATTACAAAACAAAAATAGCTAATGTAATTTAAATTTGTATTTAAATATTTGATGAAATCAATGCGACACCATTATGCATCCTAGTCCTGCTGTGTGCTACCTTAGCAACCTGAGAAAACATGTAAAATCAAGTGTCAACAATAATGATGAGTGAGTTCACAGGTTTTAGTTTACCAATATAATATAAGTTGTTTCCATTGGTTCAGATTCCAAACCGGTATGTTATAATAAGTATCCCATGATCCAAACCCGAATCAGAATGTTTAAGTTTCCCGATTCAAGACCCGAATCGTGTTATTATAAGTTGTTCTCGATTCAAAACCCGAATCGTGTTGTTATATTGATTAGCAATTTATGTTATATGTTTAGGTAGCTAGCCTAGGACATGTCAACAAAGTGTTCGATCCGAAGTTGACGTTGCTGCCCCTGTTGTGCCAGGCCTATCACCAACCATGGCTAAAAAGTTAGGCAAATTCTACACCCGTGACCATCAACGTTCGGTCTAACTGGCGCGACCAGTTCGAGTGGGGCTTGTCTGGCCCAGTAGTACTACTAAAAATTCCCTCGCTATAACCCAATACTAACGACATCATAAGTGTTAAGGGGACTAACATGTGATATATGCTTCCTTGTGACCGTAACCGTATAACATAACTCTAAATAGAAAGACGTTACTGTACCGTAATATATACCACCTATACATCACTGTAACGTGTACATGTTTTCTTCCCCTGTTTTTGTAAACGTTTAAAGAATAAGGGCCGTGAACTCACCTTAAGTTGCTCGGTTAGACTTTTAACGAGAATTAGAGTCGAAGTCGTTCAATCACGTCCTATTATGATTACCACTTAATTATTAGCGTGTTCAAGAAATACACAGTCTATTCACGCAACTTACCCATACCAAGTACCCATGTTGACAACGTATACATATACACATTCGCATTACGTATGTATTCATTAAATTGAGCACGTGTGCACCTACATCTAATCCTTAGAATCCAACTTATCAAAATGTTCACATAATCATACGACAATTTAAATTGGCACATAATGTCATAAGCATACAACTATGAAAAACTGAACTTGTTTATGTTCCAGCCTTGATCACTGAAACTGGCCTGTTTTCACAAATTTTTATAAAATAGTTCCCATATTCCGAAAATTCCAATTAATAACCCATACTTCCTTGTTCCCAAGTAACTTGTTCCCCAAGTAACTTGTTTCCCAAGAAACTAAGGGGGAGGGCGGCTAGGTGCTAGAGCCGATACAAGGCAATGGGTTGGGGTGTCGGGTTGGGTTTACTTGGGTCGCAAGGTTGAAAATTCTATTATTTATCAATTATTACATAACCCTACTAATGATTTCATACCCCTAATCATTATATCATGATTTTCGTAAACGCAGCCAAGATCATATACGCATACATAACATCATAACTCAGCAATTCGTATAATCCATTCGATACTCATCATGCACAACAAACACGCTATCATAACATCTATCATACCAACACATAATCAAAAACAAGTTTACAAAAAAATCACATCATGAACCGAAAACCAAATCAAGACTCTAACCTTGAAACGAAGAGAACTAGGAAATGAGGAAGATGACTTGCGATCGAACAAAGGGGGGCTGCTTGCGACGTGAAGAGGGGGGCTGCCGTCGTCGCCTCTAAGGGGTTTAGGGAATTAGGGTTTTGATTTTTGTGACAAGGGTTTTATTTATAACCCATACTTGCTTGTTCCCCAAGTAACTTGTTTCCCAAGAAACTAAGGGGGTGGCGGCTAGGTGCTAGAGCCGAAACAAGGCAATGGGTTGGGGTGTCGGGTTAGGTTTACTTGGGTCGCAGGGTTTAAACGGTTTACAAGCTCGGCTCGGCCTTTTTAATTGGAACTTATTTATCGCTAAGTATAACTCGTTAAATAACTATCACATATAATAACTCGACAATTATTCGCAACATGAATTTAAATATTAAATCGTCTAATTACGAGAAATGATACCTGATTTTCCGGGATGTCACATTATCCTCAAGTTGAAGGAATTTTCGTCCCGAAAATTGAAAAATCATGAGTTTGAAAACGTTAGAGGAGGGGAAATATTTTTTAGTTGCCACATTCTCCTCCACTTAAAAGAATTTCGCCCCGAAATTCAGTTTGGGTTGCTTGGATCTTGTGATTCGGTTGCAAAGAGGTGAGGATATTTGTATCTCATTTGATCCTTTCTTTCCCAAGTGTACTTCGGTCCACGCTTAGAGTTCCAACGAACCTTGACAATTGGTATTTTACTATGCCTTCGTGTTTTGACCTCTCGGTCCATAATTTCGATTGGTTCTTCAATGAACCGCAATTGTTCGTCCACATGGATCTCATCCAATGGAACGGCTAATGTTTCATCTGATAGACACTTCTTCAGATTTGAGACATGAAGAACGTTGTGGACTCCACTGAGTTCATCAGGAAGGTTCAACTCATAAGCTACAGGACCGATTTTCTTTGTTATTTCAAACGGACCAACGTATCGCGGGTTTAGTTTACCTCTCTTGCCAAAACGAATCACGCCCTTCCAAGGCGATACTTTTAGGAGGACCCGATCACCTACTTGAAATGCTAACGGTTTGTATCGCTGATCGACATAGCTCTTTTGGCGATCCCGAGCTGCGCCATACGATTTCGGATTTGCACTATCTTTTCAGTGGCTTCCAGAACCAACTCTGTACCCGTGATTTGACCATCGCCAACTTCCGCCCAACAAACGAGCGATTGACACTTTCGTCCATACAGCGCCTCTAATGTTGCTGCTTGGATACTCGTGTGATAACTATTGTTATAGGAAAACTCTACCAAAGGTAGATGCTTCTCCCAGCCTTTGCCAAAGCCGATTACACACGCTCTAAGCATGTCTTCGAGAGTCTGAATGGTACGTTCACTTTGACCATCAGTCTGAGGATGGTATGCCGTGCTCAAATCGACGCGTGACCCCAAGGATTTCTGTGCTGACTGCCACATATGAGAAGTAAAACGTGAATCACGGTCGGATATGATGGATATTGGCACTCCGTGCCGGGCTACTATTTCCTTCATGTACAGCGTTGCAAGGGTCGAACTTGTCGGTTTCCTTGATTGCTAAGAAGTGAGCCGATTTGGTTAGCCGGTCGATAATCACCCAAATTGTATCCTTTCCACTGGGTGCCTTAGGTAGGCCTGTGATAAAATCCATAGCGATTTGTTCCATTTCCAAACAGGAATCTCATGCTGTTGCAGTAGCCCTGGGGGCTTTTGGTTTTCTACCTTGACCTTGGTACATGTTAGGCAGTTGCTTACGTAGGTGGCTATTTCAGCTTTCATGTTCGGCCACCAGTAAGTTGTTTTGAGGTCTTGGTACATCTTATCCGATCCTGGATGAACAGAGTACCTTGATTTGTGAGCTTCGTCCATTATGAGTTCACTCAAATTCCCGTAGAGGGGTACCCATATCCGGTTAAGAAAGTAACGAGTTCCGTCTGATTTGGTTTCCCAATCATGCTCCACCTTGCGTAATTTCTCAGCTTTCAGATTTTCGGGTTTGTCTGCCTCTAGCTAAGAGTTGCGAATTTTTTCGGGTAGGTTAGAGTGTATCGTGAGTTGTAGGGACCGAACTCGTCAGGGCTTCTCATGTTCTTTTCTACTAAGGGCGTCAGCTACTACATTAGCCTTGCCTGGATGGTACTAGATGGCACATTCGTAGTCATTCAAAAGTTCGAGCCAACGACGATGTCGCATGTTTAACACTTTTTGATCGAAAATGTGTTGAAGGCTCTTGTGGTCGGTGTAGATGGTACACTTGGTTCCATATAGATAGTGCCTCCAGATTTTTTTAAAGAGAACACCACAGCTCCTAACTCTAAGTCGTGAGTTGTGTAGTTCTTCTCGTGTACTTTCAGCTGTCGGGATGCGTACGCCATGACCTTATCGTGTTGCATAAGTACACATCCAAGTCCCTGAATAGAAGCGTCTCAGCACACCACAAAGTCATCAGTCCCCTCAGGTATCTAGTGCATATTGTGAGGTTAACTTGGAATTGCAATATTTAGTTATCGCGAAGTGATCTAAATATTAAGTAGTCAACACTTCACGAAGCAAGTGTATCTAGTGCATATTGTGAGGTTAACTGCATGGACACGAATGTGATACATCAACATGAAGGGTCGACGAAATAAACCGAACTGGAATTGTGTGAAGGTAGTTGGTTAAAGGCCAAATTACTCAAATTTTAGGATGACATGTGTTGGGTGCACCACCGAGAATTTACTCAAAGCAACTGACATGAAGGTAATTAAAGTGGGTGTAAGAGATATCTGTTTTTATACGATGCTGCAACCGGAGACCAGAAATGGTGCATGACCACTACATAAGAACAGTGGTGATGCCATCGTACGTAAGGATTCGAGAAAGATAGTTGCTTGGAACATGTGATTCAGGTGAAATTATCAATAGACTCGATGAGAACTCAGGTCGGCGTTATGCCCCTTTACTCAGAATGTCAGCGTCTTAACGCGTTATTACAGAGGGAAGGAAGATTTTCGGTTGAGATAGATCTTGAAATTTTGATTGTTGTTGGTTGTAGTACGCGGCCAACTTTCGGTCAAAGAGGAATATGCACGGAACAACGAGGTCGATGAAGCTATACATGAATATGGTGCTTTTACACGAAAAGGGTGTTAACCTCAGCATACCTCACAAAGGTAGAAATTTCATTTTATGTTCATGCACTGATGAACTTAAGTATGACTCGTTGCTCCTCGAGTAACGTTCATAGATAGTGATTTAGCCAAGTGAGGATTAGCGTATAACAGGGTTAGACAAGAACTAAGATATTCGATTTAGTTTTACAAGATAAGACACGAGTACTATACGAAGACACAGTCGTCATCAATTTGTTCCACATAATTGTTTTAGGATTACGAGTAAAATAATATTTCGAATGATGAGGATGTAGTCAATCGCATGCAAGCATTATAAATAGAAATAAAGTGAGGATCTCGGTCGAGGGAAGCGTTACGTTATGGTTTTTGCTGTAAGAAGAATTTTCTATAAAAGTGATAGTTGGTTGAGTCCGTAGCGTTTTGGTTTAATCGAAGCATTGTCCACGGTCGTCAGGCTTGCCCGTAAGCGAAAAGAATAGATTTACTAATATCCATGTATTTAGTTGGGTGTGGAGCTAGTCGAATGGTATGTAATCAAGGTTGACGGGTTGAACTAAAACGTGTGAAGGACACCACATATTTCGCCAAGAGGTTTCATTACAATGACGCGGAAATATGTTCAAAATGGTATGGTAGTAGAAAAAAAACATCACCGTCTCCAAAGTTCAAGAAGTGATCACTAAGGATAAAAAAAAGACAAGTTTACCAAGTTCTTTTAAATTAGAGCACAAATTTGATGGGAGTCTATGCGTAAAGTTTCAAAGATGTAGTGCGACCACAGTAATGGAGTAAAAGATTTGTCTACGTCGACAACGGTAACTAACTGTTGCATTAAATGGTAAACATCAGCCAGTGCAACGACTAGGGGATCGACTAGCTTAGAATGGAAAATTGTTATGGAATAACTACTCTAGCAATACAAGGAGTAAGACTATTGTTTATGTCATCATGTTTATGGGTGTTGAATAACTTATATTTTGTCTTCTGATGTCCCTAAGATGATGGGACCGTTTTGTGGAAATCCGTTTGTAGAGTTAGATATGTCGCAATGTACATCTGGTTAGACTAAAGATTAGCAACAGGACCGAGTAATGGGGTTAAAGGAAGTTTATAGTTAAGCGTAAGGGATAAGGTGTGAGCGTACGAGAGATTCCACATAATTCGTTTATATGCTGATGTTGAAGGGTTTACCCTGCGATTTGGATAGGGTTTCAATCGAGATAATAGGTTCTGATGAGAATCTTAGTTTCATTAAGACTCGTACATGAGAAACAAATAAATAAATAAATAACAACGAGGGATTCCATTGATGGTAGCTCAATGTGTCTGAAAAGATCTTAAATCTAATTGTTGCGTCCATCAACTGCGGGACAAGTTTAACGACACCAGTTAGCCGTTGAATGAGTTACGAGAGATTATATTGACAATAGCAGTTTTAAATATGAGATTCGCGGGTTAAGACAATTTATCCACACACAGGGTTTCACAAGGATTCACATGCATCGCAAATTACTATTACGTGTGCACCCGTAATGATAAGTTGATTTGCATGCTCACACAAGTTCCATCTATCTTGTGTCAAAATGTCCCTCAGATTGATTTTTTTTAGTACAAAGTGTTGTCAGAATGATAGGGTTATCAAAAGCTTGGTCAATCATCCAATGTTGTTCAACTAGGAGTTATATCGGAAAGAGTAATATGGGGTCAATTGATCTGAGGATCTACTCAAGTTGAAGCACACCATGAGAATCCAGTCCAGCGGATCGTAGAGGTAAGAGTGCGCATGGAACAAATATGCACATGAAATGTGTCTTCGACAGATAAAACTGGTTCATTAACATAGGTTACTAGAAAAAGCAAGGCAACCGCTCCACCATCCGAGTCAGGTTAGAGTTCAGGTGTGCAATAGGCAAAGTGTTCTTAGCTTCATGGTCAACCATTCTCCCGAAGAATATCAACCAAAGATGTAGAACCATGGTTCGGGAAAAATGATGACATCTCGATGTCAATGGTTTCTACAATAACGTGTGCAACGAACTGCCCTAACTCAGGGTGCTTCACGTGAAGCCCTCGTGCTCAGGTTGAAGGAAAATAAAACTAATGGGGTCGGGGTGTTGTTGTTGGTAGGTGAAGAAAGGACTTGCTTTCGATGAACCCATCTCCCAAGAGATATGGGTGATTGTTGAATGTCATCCCAAACATGGACCTGAGAAAGCTCACAGTACCTGATAGTACCATTGGTAGACTCAAGCCTATGTCTTGTTCTGCTCCATGGTGTAGGAAGAGGTGCAGATGATTGTGATGTGAGAAGCTCCTTCAGAGGCTCCGTCCCACGGACCTCGTACAAGAGTAGAAACTGGTTGTTGGCGATCCAACGGACGTCGCCACTAGGGATGAAGATACAAAGAGTTTGGTGTGTTCCTCGTCAGTTGAGGGTTAAGTGGATGATGTCGACATGCCCGAAATTTCAATGGAAGTATTGATGCCATGTCCGTAGGCATATCATGTATGAGTGTTCTTATATGTCATGTATGAGTGTCTGTGTTGGTGTATGACTAATGTAGTGTCTAAGGCTATAGACTAAGTCTACCCTCTAATGCAAACCTAGTTCACTATAACCATTGGCTCTGATACCAATTCGTCACACCCTCAAAAATACACTTGCGGGGTTTTACCGCGAGGCGCGTGACGAACCAGGATCACAGTCATTAGTCATATTGAACGACCACTATATGAGTTTAAAAATTTTCATGTTTGCTCATTCATGAGAAAATACTGTTCATACAATTGAGTTGCGGAAGCGTAAACAATTACAAAACAAAAAAATCGCTAATGTAATTTAAAGTTGTGTCTAAATATTTGATGAAATCAATGCGACACCATTATGCATCCTAGTCCTGATGTGTGCTACCTTAGCAACCTGAGAAAACATGTAAAATCAAGTGCCAATAATAATGATGAGTGAGTTCACAGGTTTTAGTTTACCAATATAATATAAGTTGTTTCCATTGGTTCAAATCCCAAACCAGTATGTTATAATAGGTATCCCCTAATCCAAACCCGAATCAGAATGTTTAAGTTGTTCCCGATTCAAAACCCGAATCGTGTTGTTATAAGTTGTTCCCGATTCAAAACCCGAATCGTATTGTTATAAGTTGTTCCTGGTTCAAAACCTGAATCGTGTTGTTATATTGATTAGCAGTTTATGTTATATGTTTAGGTAGCTAGCCTAGGTTATGTCAACAAAGTGTTCGATCCGAAGCTGACGTTGCTGCCCCTGTTGTGCCAGACCTATCACCAACCACGGCTAAAAAGTTAGGCAAATTCTACACCCATGACCATCAACGTTCGGTCTAACTGGCGCGACCAGTTCGAGTGGGGCTTGTCGGTCCCGGTAGTACTACTAAAAATTCCATCGCTATAACCAAATACTAACGGCATCGTAAGTGTTAAGGGGACTAACATGTGATATATGCTTCCTTGTGACTGTAACCGTATAACATAACTCTAAATAGAAAGATGTTACTGTACCGTAATATATACCACCTATACATCACTGTAACGTGTACATGTTTTCTCCCCCTGTTTTTGTAAACGTTTAAAGAATAGGGGTCGTGAACTCACCTTAAGTTGCTCGGTTAGACTTTTAACGGGAATTAGAGTCGAAGTGGTTCAATCACGTCCTATTACGATTACCACTTAATTATTAGCGTGTTCAAGAAATACACATAGTCTATTCACGCAACTTACACATACCAAGTACCCATGTTGACAACTTATACATATACACATTCGCATTACGTATGTATTCATTAAATCGAGCACGTGTGCACCTACATCTAATCCTTAGAATCTAACTTATCAAAATGTTCACATAATCATACGACAAGTTAAATTGGCACATGATGTCATAAGCAATACAACTATGAAAAACTGAACTTGTTTATGTTCCAGCCTTGATCACTGAAACTGACCTGTTTTCACGAATTTTTATAAAATAGTTCCCATAATCCCAAAATTCCAATTAATTTACAGAATATGTCAAACGGTCTTTAAAGTTTTGTGTAAAATTTTTAGGTCCTAACTCATTACCAATTAATTATAAAAATTTATTTACTAGGCTGCAGTCAGATTTGTCACTTTCTAAGTGTAGTCCACGGGAAAATTCATTTAAAAATTTTCGTTTATCCGATTGATGAAATTCCAGCTGGAGATTTTCGAAAACTCCCGTATCTAGCTACTATATGAATTTCATGACTTAGTTCTACCCATATTATGAGATATGACCCAGCAAACAACACGTATTTTCTGCAGAAAAACGCAGCTTCAGCTGCTGCACGAAATAATTAATTTAAAATAGTAAACAACCTCGGAATAATGCGATTCCGGTGCCATTAGAAGCGTTATTCAAAAATGTACGTTTTGGACTTCAGAAAATCAATTTTTCGATTTATAATGATCCGTTTACAGCCAACTGAAGTTGGCTGTTTCGCTAATCAGTCTATTCTTTTTCCTCTAGATGCTACCCGAAACACGTTTAACAATCACCGCGCTTCATAATAACAATTTACATCAGATTATTTATCAATTATTACATAACCCTATTGATGATTTCATACCCCTAATCATTATATCATGATTTTCGTAAAGAAAACGCAGCCA
Organism: Scalesia atractyloides; assembly: GCA_947069175.1. Taxonomy (NCBI): domain Eukaryota; kingdom Viridiplantae; phylum Streptophyta; class Magnoliopsida; order Asterales; family Asteraceae; genus Scalesia; species Scalesia atractyloides. The sequence goes on from CAMTDV010000030.1 coordinate 67,473,209, forward strand.
AGATCATATACGCATACATAACATCATAAACTCAGCAATTCGCATAATCCATTCGATACTCATCATGCACAACAAACACGCCATCATAACATCTATCATACCAATACATAATCAAAAGCAAGTCTACACAAAATCACATCATGAACCGAAAACCAAATCAAGACTCTAACCTTGAAACGAGGAGGAGGACTTGCGATCGAACAAAGGGGGGGTTGCTTGCAACGTGAAGAGGGGGGCTGCCGTCGTCGCCTCCAAGAGGTTTAGGGAATTAGGGTTTTGATTTTTGTGACAAAGGTTTTATTTATAACCCATACTTCCTTGTTCCCCAAGTAACTTGTTTCTCAAGAAACTAGGGGGGCTAGGTGCTAGAGCCGAAACAAGGCAATGGGTTGGGGTGTCGGGTTGGGTTTACTTGGGTCGCAGGGTTGAAACGGTTTATAAGCTCGGCTCGGCCTTTTTAATTGGAACTTATTTATCGCTAAGTATAACTCGTTAAATAACTATCACATATAATAACTCGACAATTATTCGCGACATAAATTTAAATATTAAATCGTGTAATTACGAGAAATGATACCTGATTTTCCGGGATGTCACAATCAGGTTGATGTTCGACGTAAATTTCTTTCGCAAAAAAGTGGGGCCATGTATATTACGTTTTCGTGCTTATTTTTATGTATATATTTAGTTTATCTACGTTTTGACGTAACTTTTGTTTAGAAACGGTTTAGGTTTTTAGTGCACAAATCCAAGTTACTTTACATTTGAACCCGCCGTATCACGCAAGAAGATTTACTAGTTTATTACATTTATAAAAATATAAAACACAATAATAATTTCTTCTATGAATTATTGGCGTGAAAGAAAAAGGCTATTCAATTAAGATTGAAGAATATTTATTACATTTATACAAATTTAAAACACAATAATAAATTCTTCTATGAATTATTTAAGTTTAAAGTATTCAACTTTAACCATGCATTTTAATTACGGAATAATGAATTTTAATAATCCTAACTATTAGTCTTTACTCGACACCGGTCCTAACTTCGTAAATAACTAATAATGGTTTCACCTTTTTATATTATTGTAAATCAATGGACCTTTACTAAACCGAAAAGGATAAGGGGACAAAAAGAAATTAAGATTTTGTTAGTAAAAGTCCATTAATTTACAATATGTGAAAATGTGGGAACACCACTGGTTATTTTTGAAGTTGGGACGTTGTCAGCCAACAGCTAATAGTTTGGATTATTAAAATCCAGTATTCCTTTAATTAATAACTAGTAGGTTTTTCTATGTTATTGTGGCGTTGTTTTAGTCGGTATCGGTTCTATTTATTACACTATCGGTACGATGATGTAGACTCTCTATATGACAATCAATATGTGTTTTATATTGATTGAAAATCATTAAAAACATGGGTATTGGTATCAATGTTGTTCGGATGATATTGATTCGGTTCATCACGATATCGGAATCAGTTATACCATCGCAGACGGAATTGTATTATGAAATATATCGAAACCGGAAACCATAAAAATGAATACGGCTACCGGTATCGAAGTTCAGTCAGCTCGGTACGACATAGTAGCGATACGGTGTTAGTTTACCAAACCCAAAAACCATAAAAACGAATGATAGTGCTGATGTCGTTCGGTCGGTTATTCATTTGGTACAGTAGTCACACATTATATGTTTCAATAAGATTTATATCTGAATGTTGGAAAAGAATCAGAACATAGAAATGTTTTTTTAATATAGTTGCGTATTTAGATTATTTTAAGCTAACGAATGGAAGTTACTAAAAAACCTAAATTAACCGGTCATTTGTTTCAAGGACCAAAACTTATGACGAGTGATTAAACATTAGAACTATATACATAATTTCTTAAAAGAAAAACTAAAAATGAACATTAACCAACTTGTATTTTCATTAAACCAAAAAACAAACGTTGTTTATGTTGATGTATTCTTTACACTTTTTAGTTTAGTCAAGTCCAATTCATGTTTATAATGGATAGAATATATTGTAGGAAGTCGTTAGCTGTAAAAGATAGCAACGATTACTACTAAAAATATTGTGATTGAAGATTTGTGTTTGACACGGGTACCTTGTAACAAAGCTCAGGTCTCCGAGAAGAACTTATATGTTACTCAAAGTACAACAGAAGAAGAAGGATGTACTGCTGGGGATAAGTAAGGAAGATCAAGAAATTGATCGAAAAAAGATTTTGTGTGTTATGTGTTAATATTCTGAATAATATTTCATCATCCGGGGTATGTGACATGTTATGTATTCTGGACTTGACTCTTATTTTTCGAATTAATATGCTTTTTGTGCGTGTTATTTATATAATGCAGGTCAATTCATAATAGACCAAAGCCTGACACAAATATCGATATTTAGTTGGAAAGACTAACCACTGGAGTGGAAGGCTTGAGCTTCAATGTTCGAAAAGGCAGATACCATGGCATCCCTGGAATATCGAACTAGTAGTTATGTTTATTATCTTATAAATAAGAGGCCATGTGATCGAATAGAACACTTTCTGACTCGTTGCTCACACACTCGCATTCGCTAACACTTTCCTTTTGCAGATTATATACCACATTACACACCAACACTTGCACTTTAGTGATCGTTGTACCATCGATCACATTGGTTCTCGAGTTGTAGTTCTTTTCTCATCTTAATAATATTGACTGTGTTAGACGAACTCCCGAGGTTTTGTGCCGGCGATTTACATTGATCAAGGGTTTTCCTCGCTAAACTCGCTTATTATTTACTTGTTATTTTTCACTAAAGTATCCTGGGGTCATATTTCGATATCCCGAGCAGTATTTTTAGCATTCTAGATATTATTTCACTCAAAATACTTAGCATCTTTGCCCAACGTTCCAATTTTCCACTACAAAACTAATTTAGCACAGTACCACACTAACGAATTACTTAGGTAATTTTTGACCAAAACAATTCGGCACTACCATGGGACAAGTGGTGCATTTTTTTTACAAAACTCTTGCTAAAATTCCTACTCAATTAATTCCTTTCAAAACTCTTCTCAAATATGGCTTCATACTCAAAATCAACTTCGTCTGCCATGCCTTCATCACTTCTTGTCCTAATGTGTCTCTTCCCCCGCCTCCATCATCTCAAACATATCAGAAAAATAATGATGCCCAAACCAACAAAAATGTCTCTGCCAGTCAAGTTGGTTCCAGATCCGAGATATCGGCTGAAACTCCTGTGATGGTCTCCAACGACAAAATCCTTTCATTATTCACTATAGTGAGAGAACATATGAAACAACATGATACTAACTGGATGTTGATTAGGGAAATCCAGACTCTGAAGTCTAATTCCAAGAAGCCGGTTGAAGATGTCTTCACTCCTCGACAACCTAGGGCTCTGAATTTCGGCTCTGTGGGGTTTACAAAGAATCACCAGGGAGATTTCATTCCTATGTAGCCTCGGGATACCTCTGCTGATCTTTCTTTGACGGTCAGGTATCTCTATTGTCAAGAGTGCATAATTATCTTCAGGATATGCTTTAGGATCCGCTCCAGGATCCTTACCTCAGAACCTCCAGTTTGGTAACATTTTAAATGCTTAATATTTCTAATCTTAATATTGTTGAGCCTATGCATGATGCATGTATAAGCCCCCAATCATGGCTAAGGAATTGCAGAAGTTGAAGGATATGATATCGAGTGTACTCGATCAAATTCAACCTATACCAGAAGTATCCTCGACCAGTCACAAGATATCCTGGTCAAGGGGGAGACTTGGGGTGGTGGTCCTGCTCCGCATATATTTTAATTCTTCATTTTGACACGTAACTTTCAATTTCTCATTCAGTGTTTTAATAAAAACCAATAAATAGTTTCAATGACTAAAACAAGAAATTGGACTATCAGGTATGATGCTAGGCTTTGGTAGTTGAGGTTGATTTGACTTTTGAGTGAAAAAGCCCACCATTCAAACATGATCATATTTAACAGAAAAAAGTAATTAGGTTAAGATTAAAGGACATAACATATAGCATTTGAAAACATTACAAAACTTGCAACTCACTCTTAACAACAATTACAACACATCATTATTAATGTCCAGATGTGAGTATCATTTTCCCATTTTTGAGAAAAACTCTATTCTCGCAAACTTTTCCCATTTAACACTTGTATTAATGCCTAAAACCTTTAATCAATTTATTTATAGAATATAAATATATACTCTTGACCATTAAAACAAGTTCGTTTCACGTGTTAGTACGTTACCAAACGCGCAAGGTAAAAAATGTGTAAAGATTCGACAAAATGTCAAGCATTATTTCTCATTATAAAGCTTCCACAAACAAGACCTGAAAACCAAAACAAGCGTAATGATGATCAACTGAAATCTAATTGTTCGCCTTCAAATAATAAAAAAAGAAACTCATCACAAAATCAAGAAAATAAAGGAAAATCAGAAAGTGTCTTTGAGTATTGAGTTGAGGAATCACCAAAGAGTTTGATTTGCCAGATCAGCAAGCTACATGGAGTATTGATTACTCGAGGCGTTGTGAGGTCATGACAGAAAGAATGTCCGTCACAGATGACATGGCACTCAAAGCAGCTTTTAGAACATCCTGTGAACAACCTGGTTTCACAATTGTTCTTACCTGTAGAAGTCAAGAATAACATTAACCAATGTGTAGCAAAATGTTGATCCGTCTCAAACGGGTCAAATACTTGAAAAATTAATTTTGCTAAACCTGTTCATTAGAATAGAAAAGAAAAAAAACTAGTTCTTATTCAATATAATTTAATTTTGTAATCATAGTTGACACTATTGGAGTATTGGGTAATGGTATTAGACTTCTTTAAACAATGGTGTTCCGGGTCAACCAATCTAACCCATTTCGACCCGTTGAACCCACCCAGGCTGATTTAGCTAGAACAGTGTATACCTTGTCAAGATAGTCATTCAATTCCTTGATGCGGCCCATGTAATCCAAGTCCTCTACACACAAGCTGACAGCTTTGGAATCGGCACCTGGCCCGTCAAACTGAAGGGGCCCGGGGTTTCTGTAGACATCGTCCATCAAGAATCTTGTTGCATTTTGTCTAAGCAGCCTGCACCAATCACCACCATAAATAAGCCATATATTCGACTGTTCCCTCAATATAAAAGCCTTATAGAAAGAAATAAAAACATTCACATACTCGTATACTTTGCCTCTCAAATCTACGGTAGCAGGATGAACCACAGGTTTCCCAAGTGTTGTAGCCCCTGACCCTGACCCGCGACCATAATGCTTGACGGTCATCATAGCCTAGAATGTCCGGTCAAAAGTAAGAATATCACCAATCCACATTATTCAACAAAAATAAAAGACAATGAAACAGAATAAAAATAATAATAAAGATGGTGGTTATTCCGAGGATGGAAACCCTACCGTTATTGGAGCTGCACCACAGCGCCATTTGTTTGAAGGACTTTTGAGGTTGGTGACAGTGGCCATATAACCATTTAAACCAGCAGCCAAAATATGGTAACAAATATGTCCAAGAACCTACAATAATCGCTTTGAATTTAGTTGATCAATAGCTGAAATTTAGTAGAGGTGGTAATTTCGACCCATTTCCTTAGAATGAGTCAAGGACTCGAGGTCACCCAAAGGGATTGAATGCATGAAGCATTTTAAAATCATTTTATTAGAAAATTATATTCTTTAAAAGACTTTAAACTTTGTAATCATATTATGCATGCTAAGCACTAAAAGAAATTATGAACTTTCTTTAGAAAAAAGGTGCTCCATACAAACTTGACCTTAACCACCCATTGATTAAGTAAACAAACTTACATAGGCATAGTCACAATCAAATTTTGATGGCAAAGAACCACGAGCTTGGTAGCCAAAAAAGTGGCAGATGGCATTAAATTTCTTCCCCTTGTATGTTCCTTCTTTCTGTTAACACAACAAAAGATATTAGCATGATGTATCTATATATGTATGTGTGTGTAAACTATGATTTTAGAATACAATCTTCTAGCTTCGAAGTACAACAATACCAGTCGCTTGTTAATTTCTGCTTCAACAAGTTCAGCAAGAAGCTTCTCGGTTTCGATCTGAGAAATGATGTATGCAAATGATTAATGTAAGAGACGGTTCACAAAACTTTTAAGGTGCCATGACGGTTGACTATGAAGTACCTGAGATAGCTGGGCAGAGTCATCTGATTCAGGATGAAGAAGAAGCTGTAACGATAAAGAATAATTATGAGTTTTGACATTGGTGTTTAATACATGTGTATTTTTTTTGTTTATTTGAAATGTGCAAAACTATGTCTAAAACATACCTGTTTCCTAATAAAAGGAGGCATGAATTCAAACAAAGCGGATGCCCAAGGTGACAGTTGTGTGGATATATTGTCAGCCGAAACACCTTGTCGAAGAAGACTATGAATTTCCTGAAAAGACATAAGTGAAATATGAGGATTGAATGCTGAAAGTTTATCTGAATAAGGTTTTAAGATTAAGAGGCAGCATCCAAATGTCGAGCGTTTAATCACTCAAGACGTATGTATAGTCTAGAACATGTTTAGTAATGTAATTTCAGTTTCAAAATATCCAGTCTCTATCATTAGCCAGAAAGAAAGAAAGAATACCTGTAACAGTGCATAAACTTCAGGGATGCTTTCTATAAGCCCTTCTGGAAGTAGAATGACACCATGATTCTTGTCTGAAAGAAAAAACGAACATTAAAAGATACGCTAAGGTTTATCACCTACCATATCAACAACAATTAGAGGTGGCAAGATGACTGGCTAGATGGGGTTGAGCTGATTAACAAATTTTATGTCCACTATTATTATTTTCTAATAAACATTTCACAAGTAATTATGATTACAAACGCAATATTATTAATAACAAATTGGTTAATACAACAATATAAAAGTTTTTGTGCATTCGGAATAAACTTTTGGGCGACTTTCATGCCGTGTGACCCGTTTCCTTTTGAGTTACAATTTTTATTTGAGCTGTTTTGAGGGGGGAAAGCACACCTTGCTCTGCCCTGGCTTGCACGGCATCACAAATCTGTTTGGTAATGTCAAAAATGGTAAGCTTTGAAGCAGCAACTTCTTCAGCAAGGATAACCTACATAACAACATATAGAAGTTTAATCCAATAATAATAAATAAAAATGAGAATTATTATGGAAGGGATTGGAAATGCACCATGTTAGGATGTGACTGAAGGGTGCATTCCACAGCAACATGGGATGCTTTCCTACCCATGAGCCGGATAAAATAGTAGTACTGCAGAAAAATAAAACACCAATTAGATCTTAAGTAGCATAATAGCAAGAAAACATGTTGGGTTGACCAGCAAACACTTTTTCTAATATGATGATTGAGTAGCTTACAAAAACAATATTATTACTAAAAATATCTAACTATTTTAACAGAACAAATAAACTATGTGAGAATCTGAACCCATTTCCAAACCCCTTTTAGCTAAACGTTTTTTAACCGACTAAATTATAAGTAGATGGGACAAAGTTGCCACCTCCAACAACAATGTATCCAAGTGAATAGATATATATACCTTTTCAGCAGAAAGAGCATCAGTGCACACGTTACTGATGAGTTGAGAATTCACCTAAAATAAAATTAAAAAACACCGGTCACTATAACTAACATACATTATAAAAACTTTAAACTAATCATAAAAGGACTTGAATCCACAAAGAACTTGAGCAATTGCCAGTAGTCTAAAACCAGCACTACATTTTTAATATTGATGATCTTTTTACAGTTACAAATTTATTATAATCTGAATACTGTTCACATCGAGACTACAAGCACATGATCTCTGTAACATTTCCATATGCTAAACAACTTCGGTATATCAGAAGAAGTTAAAATCATGGTATCTATACCTTGCAAATAGTATCAAAACCAACATTTGCTTCAACAAACTGGTTTTTAAGATCACCGTTCAAAGTCACAGGTACTCCAACCACCTGTAAAATTAAAAAAGATCTCAATAATTATTTATATAACAAGGTAAGCGAAGTCTTAAGTGTATCAGAGATATGTGTGAGAAATCAAACCACAAATAACTACCTTTGTAGAGCATTTTGCTTCTGCAAAAGTCTCAGCAAGCTGAGCAGCATCTGTGTTAGATGTTACCCCTTCACGCAAACCATGGTTTGTGTCAGTAAACATGATAAAACATCTATAATTTACAGCGGTTAATTATTTTTATGTACATAAATATATACCTCCAACAATCACTAAGGCATCCAACTTCAAAGCCTTACATGCTTCCATTGCAGAATTTACTTGTTCTGTGGTTCTGATTTGATCCTTGGTTCGTCCCAATAAATCATAACCACCTTCAAAGGAGTAAAATAGCCCAAAGAAATTACATTAATAAAAAAAGGAAAACCCCAATCAAAAAATTATATATTTCTCATAACTACCTTGATTTTTGTAGGTTGCAAGAACATCATCTGTGATCTCAAGGGTTTTTTGAGCAAATAAACCTTCAGATCCACCTAGTTACATGCATAACACAAATCTTAACAGTAAATATCAAAGGCGCAACATACAATTAATCCTAAAAATGGAAAAAGGGCACAAAAAATTATATATTTACCGAGAAATCCAAGCAGAACACTTTTAGGGTTGTGAATTTTGAGAGCTTCATGAAGTCCCCATACAACATTATGTCCTCCAGGAGATTGTCTACCACAGAAAACCAATCCAACCCTGAAAAAGAAAACAACACAATGTATAACTGATTAATTTTTATTAGAAATACATTACAATAACAAGTTATTTTCTATAATTTTACACTATAAACCCAAACAAGAATTTCAGGCTAGCACACAAATACACCTCATCAAACAAATTTGAAAATACGATATAGAATAAACCAAAACAAAAATGCAATAACTTTTCCTCAAGACTTCGATATGTGATTTAATATAAGAAGAAAAAAAATGATTTGCACCTTACTGCAGGATGTTCACTAATGGTCTGAGCATTGACTGGTTTAGATTTTTCTCTGAAAAAATGGACCAAAGGTTGACCATAAGTGTGAGGAAATGATCGGGCAATCGCGTGAGCACCAGCAGGATCTGCTGCAGCAGTTGCATCACCAAATTCTACCCTCACAGTAGTTCCCTGTACACAAATACATAAATCATGGTTCATTAATCCGCTGTATAAAAAAAATTCATAACAATAACTAGTTTTTTTTAAATCCTCTCTCAAATGCTACAAGAAAAAGCTTTTCAACTTTAAGATACAAATAAAGGGACGTGTATATGTATATGCCAATAGTTTTTCATTTTTTTCTTTCCCAATAGATTTTCAGTTTTCTTGCATCAACTTCTTTCTTTTGTCTTTCCAGATATTATTATTAGACAGTACGGTCTTCATGGTCATGAAAATTCTATACGGTTTCCAGAAGCCACAAACTAAACTGGCTGGTTGGGTGGGTCGGCCGGACCAGCCGGTTTTACCTGTTTGATGGTCTTACCCATTCAGGCCTCGCGGTTTGAACCAATTTTTTTTTTCAAAATCCTAGATTTGTAAAAAAAAGTAACAAATAAAGGTTAAACGGTTAATTCCAAGTTTTAAACCGGATCGAATAACCGTTTGAATCTCAACCCGGCCGACTTGATTCAGTTTCGAACCACTTGACCAAAAACATTCAAAACTGATTATTCCAACTCCAGGTCAAGTCCACATCCAAACAGCCCCACAAACATATGTACACTAAACATGACTTGACTAAAGAAGAGAAGTCAAAAAAGTCAAAACACATCACTCTATAAAAAAGTCAACAATCTTCTTCATTCTACAAATCAACATCAAATCATATAAACCCAAATGCTATTTTCCACATTTAAAGCAGTCAAACTGAACCTCAGAATCTTCAAAAAGCAACCAAAAAGTTGACCTAAACAAAAGACGCTAAAAAGCAAAAATCACGAATCCATACACGTCAGATCTACTATTCCACTTCACTTTTCAATTTCCTCGAATCATCGAATATTCAAAACACCTCAAACACAAACCCTAGATTCGATCCACAACACTTCACCAAGTCAAAACACATCAAATCTACTATCCGGCTTCACTTTTCAAACTCAACAAATCAACGAATATTCAAAAAAACCTCAAACAGAAACCCTAGATTCGATCCATAACAATCCACAACACTTCACTAACTCAAAACACATCAAAATCAATACAATGTCAACAAACGCATACAAACATACATTCAAATCTCATCCAAATCTGAAAAAAGGAAACTAAATCTGAAAAACAGTAGATAACTTGCGATCTAAGTTACGAATGGAAACCTGAAGGCAGGGAGGAAGCTCCGGTGTGTAGAGAGATCGATTCTTCTGCAGATCAGAAAGCTCTCGTGGAACACCGTAATCTGAATCCATATTCTACACAGAAGATTGTTACTTTGGTTTCTTCACCTAAAAAGGCAAACAGAGTAGGGCTACTGATGTGGTGAAGTTGGTTCTTATTGAAAAAGCACACACAGTAGGGCGACTTCACCAACCACCCGATATTTTTTGGATTTTGCAGTTTCATCCTCTCAAATGTGGTTCTTTTTATATTTTGGCACTCGAATGATGTTACTTGTGAAAAAATAGGACCAGAAACACAATACTCCTCACTAATTTCAGAACGAAAAAAAAAAAAATTTCCAAAATTTACGCTACCGTCGGAGGTTAAGGGGCAACGGAGGTTACCCCTTCTAACAAGGTAGATCCGCCCTAGAATAGAGGTGTGAATAGATGACATGGCACAAAAATACGATGACGTGAAATTCGTTGGTTGGGTTTAGTGTAAATAGGTTCGGCTCAATTTCATGACGAGCTCGTGAACACATTCAGCTACATAGATAATGTTTAGGTTCTCTCCACTTGTGGCCTAGTGGTATGAGACTTGGGTTTTAATGGAGACTGTTGGGATTGAACCCAATTGGTATCAGAGCTTTGGTTCATCAAATTCGATCTAACAATCGATTTGGTTCGAACAGATCAGCTCTCTTGCTAATCAGTTTGGTTGTTTTAGCTTGATATTCGGAGTTTTATTACGTTTAAAGTTTTTAAAACAAAATCTGTGAAAAAATCAACTGAAAATGTCTCAAAACACACAGGATGCCAATTCTGGATCCTTGTTCAAACAGCCGATGCTCAAAAGAAATGAATATTTGGCAACATGGATGGGTCACATCTTTGCTCAAAAACATCGGTTGCTGGAGATCTGTTGCTTATGGACCACACGTTCCAATGGTTCTAAGCACAGAGGATCCAACTAAACAAGTGCCAAAAAATCCTGAAAACTTTTCGGAGCAGGATTTCCAGAAAATTGAATTGGATGCTAAGGCATTTAGCATAGTTGCTTCTGCCTTACCCAATGAGATTTATGCTGGTCTACTCCATTGCAATAGTGCAAATGGAGTTATGGGATGCACTAGAAAGAGCGAATTCGGTGGGACTGAGGAAGTGATTGAAAGTAACAGAGAAGTTCTAAATTAGTAGTATGAAACGTTTTGTCACTTGAAAGGGGAGTCTCTAACACAGCAATTCGAATGTTACAGCTGTCTCATAAGTGAACTTAGATTGGTTAACGTGGTTTTTCCTAATTCAACTGTCAATAGTCGTTTCCTTAGATCGTTACCAGATAAGTGGGAGACTGTAGCTTATGTAACGAGAAAATCTGTTGGGTTTAAAGAAATGTCGCTGACACAACTTCATGGGATACTTCTCACTATGAGAGAGAGTTAAACCAGAAAAAGAAGTTGCAAGATTCTGGCAAAATGACTGATGATTACTCATTGGGTAATACAACTCTTTTTGGCCAAGAAGAGGGATCTGGCAGCAGTAAGGACCAAAGCTATGATCACTGTATAGATATTACATCTGGTGGAAACTTTGAATCTGAAACATATGCACCCAACTATGCTTTCACTGCTAGTGGGGAAAGCCAAACCTCTGACAATCTATCCTTTGAGCTGAATGATTTACAACACATTGAACCTTCTGATCTTGAGGAAATGGATATTTTGCACCAACTGGCCCTATTGAGTGTTAGGGCTAGTAAATTCTATAAGAGAACTGGTAGAAAATTCCCAGGTTTGCATGGGGGGTTAAAGGTTGGGCTGGATCAGAAGTCAAGTGTTATAAGTGTAATAGGCTAGGACACTTTGCCAGAGAATGCAGGTCTCAAAGTTCTAGACCAATAGTGACTCATCCTGTCCCTAGACCTCAGCACACACAAAACATTGCTCATTATTCCCAATATGCCCCTGCTTAACATGTTCAAAACACTGCCCACTTTGCACATCCTGCTACCACTGTTCCAGTGCATTATGTTCAATCCACTGCTCCACAAATTCAATATGTTCAGGCACCATCACATCCTCAAGTGCTTGTTCAACAAGCACCCATTGTTACAAACACCCATTGTTACACAACATGCTCAAACCACTGCTAGTCCAGCAGAGGTTGGTCAACAAAGCTTTTTCACACAATGTTATGTTGACTGGAGTAGCTTGCCTGAGGATTTGACTTATGAAAACTTTACTTTAATGGCCAAAAATGATGTTGAACAAGAATTTTGTTTAATGGCCTTAGAGACAATTACTGAAGGTGTTGAATCTGTGGAGATAGTGTCAAAAACTGATGAAGTTCAAGTTTGTGATGAAACTGTGGTTTCAAGTGAAGAAAAAGAAAATGTTGCTGATAAGGAAAAGAACTCTCCTACTGACCCATGGAATGTTGATGTGTGTGAAGATGAGTGTGATTGTGCTCTCATGGCTGCTACAAAGGTATCACATCAGATCCTTAAAGATCTATGTTCTGACAAATGCATCATTGTTTTTGCAAACATTAAGAAGGTGAATGAAAACATGAGAAATAAATTTTAGAAGATGAACTTAATTTTGAAAAACTTATTAAAGAGTTAAAATCAAAGTTAAGTGAAAAGATTCTGAAATGAGTAGCCTGAGACATGAATCAAGCATAACCAAGGACCAACTCCAAACTAAGGTAGAAAAATACCAAGTTTGTAAAAAGGAGTTAGAAGAAACCCAAATCACTTGTGAAAAATGGGTTGAGTCCTGTAAAGGTTATGAGATTATGCTTGATGCTCAGATCAAGAGCAACATTAAGTTTGGTGTAGGTTTTAGAACCTATGACCAAATTGAGAAAAATATTGCTGAAATTGATTCTGAGTTGACTGAAGTAGTCCAAAAAATTTGCCTGGTGAAGAGATAAAAATCACAGATAAAGCTGGAAACAAAATTGTTTTGGAAAAACCAGAGGTTTCAACAAAAGATAAAGAAATTGAAAAATATCAGTTTAAACCAACCTGGTCAGATGAATGTGATATCTTAGAGAACTTTAAGCCAATGGACTTCACAACCTCTGATGGTACTAAAGCCCCAAAAGCACTGGTGATTAATAAAAAGTATGATAAGAAAAGAGGAGTAAAGATTAAAAACCTGTTTTGTGAATTTTGTGAAAAAAGAAATCATGTGGCTGCAGATTGTTTTCTTTTAAAAGCCTATGACATTAACAAAACTTGTGTTATCAAAAATTCTTCAAAATGCACCATCTGCAACAAAACAAATCACTCAACTCAACAGTGTACCTATCTAAAAAATATGAACAAAAGGTAAAAGAGGTCAAGGCAAAAGCACTAGAAAGAGAAAGTTCAAGTTCAAGTTCTGCTGGAACTAAATCTAAGCAGAGTTTTGAACAAATTGAAACATCTGTTACAAAAGCCTTAAACAAAACCTCTGTTCAAAGAGAGTGCAAGTGACAGATGCCCCACCATTAAACTCATTTCCAAGAGGGTATGACCAACCTGCTTATAAAAAGGTTCCTCATGCTTATGAAGGTTACAAAAAGCCTTCAAAGCAAAGAGTAAACAGGCACCCTTATGGATACAATCATTTGATAGGAAATGATCAAGAGCAGATGTTACAAGAAAATTTCAAAACCACTGACCATTGTCCTAGACTTGAGGCTAGACCATCTGTGACCCATCCAAAGCCATTTTGGCTTTGGAGACCAATCTTAACTGATCTATTTCTTTATGTGCAGGGACCCTTACTTGCCTTGATAGCTTATGATATGTAGATAGTGGAGGTTCCAGGCACATGACAGGATGTAGAGCCCTTCTCAAGGACTTCATGGCTCATGGGGGGTGATATTTCTTTTGGTAATAACTCAAAGGGAAAGGTTTTAGGGTCTGGGTCGGTTCTGGGGGTAAACTCAAGTTTGAAAATGTGAATTTAATTGACAATCTGAAATTTAACCTGCTGAGTGTCTCACAAATGAGTGACAGAGGATGTGGATCCTTCTTCACTAAGAAAACTTGTCAAATTGTGGGACCAGAGGTTGTTAAAAATATTGATCAAATCATTGCTGAGAGTAAAGCACAACTCACTGCACACAGAAGTGGGAACGTGTATGTGGTAGATATGCTAAAAGATAATCCTATGTCTGGAACATGCTTATTCTCAGTTGCTTCTAGCAAAGAGACTGAGTTATGGCATAGAAGACTTGGACACACAAATCTTAAAACTATCACCACACTCTCAAAACAAAGTCTTGTAAGAGGTTTGCCTCACAAGCAACTTTCTTGTGAAGAACATTGTATTTCCTATTTAAAAGGAAAACAACATAAAAGTTCCTTCAAATCAATTGAAGAGTCCAAAACAAGCCAGTGTTTACAACTGCTTCACATGGACTTGTTTGGCCCAGTGCAAATCATGAGCTTAAAACACAAAAGGTATTGCCTAGTGATAGTTGATGATTTCTCTAGGTTTAGATGGACCTTCTTTCTTCACTCTAAGGATGAAACTGCAGGCATTTTTGCAAAACCTTGTTAAACAAGTAGAAAAGCAATTTGATCTTCCAGTAAAAATCTTTAGGAGTGACAATGGAACAGAATTTAAAAATAGGGAGTTGGATGCTTTTTGTGAGTCAAAGGAATTGCTAGACAATATAGCATTCCAAGAACTCCAGAACAAAATTGGGTGGTTGAAAGGAAAAATAGAACATTAATTGAATCAGCAAGAACTATGCTAACAGATTTTGGTTTACCCTTGTCTTTCTGAGCAGAGGCTGTAAACACTGCTTGCTATGTCCAAAACAAAGTTTTGATTAACCCCATGCATCAAAAGATTTCCTATGAGATTTTGTACAAAATCAAACCTCTGATTTCATATTTTAAAGTTTTTGGCTGTCCATGCTTCATTTGAACTTAAAAGATTCCATATCTAAATTTGCAGCCAAAACTGATTGTGGTTATTTTCTGGGATACTCAACCACTGCTAAAGCCTACCGAGTTTTTAACTCTAGGACCAAGTGTGTTGAAAAACTTTGAATGTAAAGTTCAATGAACTTTCATCATTGAAAATTCAAGCAAATCCTGCAGAGCTTTTTGATTTAGATAAATTCACATTTGCTGATGTTTCTATCAAGCTAGACAATGCAGGTACACCACAACCATCTGAAGAAGATCAAGATCAAGGATATGACTGTGTGCTTCCACAAACAAAAGTCTATTCTTCCAACAGAGGATCAGATGCTACAAGCTCTTGTCTAAACTCTGCCATTTCTGGGTCAACAGTGTTTGATCCTCAAACCTCTGTCAGTTCACAAAATCAAACATCTGTTGATAAAAGTCCTACATTTGGGCACCAAATCATCAGAATGTTACCTCTATACCCCTAATACCACCACCTCCATTCTCATCAGTGGCTGATACTTCAAATTCACCAGCAGAGGTTAGCTCAAATGATACACATTTGCAGTCATCACCTCAAAATGTTATTGTTCCATACCAAGGTGATTTGATTTATCTTAAAAGCCATCCAGCAGATCAAGTTATTGGCAACATCAAATCTAGGGTACTCACACGGAGCCAATCCCAAAATATTTGTCTCTTTGCTGGTTTTCTATCACTCACACAGCCAGTCAAGTACCAAGAGGCACTGAAAGACAACAGTTGGGTAGAAGCCATGCAAGAAGAACTCCTTCAGTTCAAAAGACAACAAGTTTGGGAGCTTGTGCCACTGCCAAAAGATTAAGTCCAATTGGCACAAAGTGGGTCTTAAAAAACAAAACTGATGAAAGGGGTATTGTTGTAAAAAACAAAGCAAGGCTCGTGGTTCAAGGCTACAGACAGGAAGAAGGTATAGACTATGATGAGACTTTTGCTCCTGTAGCAAGGTTGGAAGCTATTCGCCTGTTTTTAGCTTTTGCTGCTAACCACAACATAAAGGTGTATCAAATGGATATAAAGAGTGTTTTTTGTATGGAAAAATCAAAGAAGAGGTGTATGTCTGTCAACCTCCAGGTTTTGAAGATGCATTCCATTCTGATCATGTCTACAAGCTCAACAAAGCATTGTATGCTTGAAACAAGCACCAAAGCCTGATATGAAACTCTATCCACTTTTCTCTTATCCATAGGGTTTACTAGAGGTAAGATAGATAAAACCCTATTTTTAAAATGGAAAGGAAAAGATTTGATGCGTGTCCAAATTTATGTGGATGGCATCATTTTTGGATCCACAAGCACTGCTATGTGTGAAGAGTTTCGAAAACTCATGGCAACAGAGTTTGAGATGAGTGCAATGGGTGAGCTCCAATGTTTTATTGGTCTCCAAGTTAAACAATTGCACAATGGTACATTTATCCATCAAAACAAGTATGTGAAAGAACTGCTTTAAAAGTTTGATATGGATGATTGTAAACCATGTAGCACACCCATGGAAACCACCAAGCTAGTCACCATTGATGGTAAAGATGACCTTTTTGATCAAACTCTTTATAGAAGCATGATTGGTTCCTTATTGTACCTAACTGCATCAAGGCCAGACATCATGTTTGCAACATGTGTTTGTGCCAGATCACAGGCATTACCTAGAAAGTCTGATCTTATTGCTGTCAAAAGGATATTCAGATACATAAAAGGTGCTCCCACACTTGGTATCTGGTATCCAGCTAATGGGAATATTGAGCTTTTAGTTTTTTCAGACAGTGACTTTGCTGGGTGCAAAACTACAAGGAAGTCCACATCAGGAGGATGTCAATTCCTAGGTGATTGTCTAGTGTATTAGCAAAGCAAAAAGCAGGTTGCTGATTCAACATCCACTGCTGAGGCAGAGTATATTGCTGCTGCTAGCTGCACTGCTCAACTCTTGTGGCTCCAAAACCAGCTGCTGGATTTTGGTGTAACTGCACTAAAGACTCCACTCAAATTGGACAGTCTGCTGAAAACATCATTAAAAATCCAGTTTCTCATTCAACTACAAAGCACATTGACATCAGACATCATTTTGTGAGAGATTACTATGAAAAATGTTTGATTTCCTTGCATCATGTCCATACTTCAGATCAATGGGCAGAAGTTTTAACCAAGGCATTGGATACATCTACTTTTGAAAAACTGATCTCAAGAATTGAAATGCTAAACATGGATTAAAAACAAGTTTCCTTGTAAATCCATGCGTACATAGCATCAAAATGTTTTCAGAAAATCAAAAACATCCTTAAAAATAGTTAAAATTGAAATTTTTCAATAAATCTTTAAAAGTCTGCTCATAACATCTGTTTGCTCAAAACCTCTGGAAGGCTTCAAAATCACATCCACTGTTAAAGTGTATCCCCTGACTTCCATTTTTACCACTTTCTCAAACCACTGGTAGCTATCCTCTGATAGTGTTAAAAATCAGTATTGTTCCATCATCTGTCTTAAAACAGTGGTTTGCCACCTCAATGGTTACTTTTTCTCATCAGAGGTTACACGTGGCCAGACGTTAGCCATCAGATCTTGCAACAGATGCCACGTCACGTTCACTTTTTTCAAAACCCTATAAAACCCCTGTTTTATCCTTTATCAGTGTTTACCCTAAACTGTGTCGATTCCAAAAAATCTCAAAACAATTTTTCTCTCTAACACCATGGCTCCCAAATCAAAATCTTCGAAGAAATCCACACAAGAACTTCCACCCTTCACTCTCATAATCAAAACTCCACATAATTATATCGCCATACTTGAAGAAACCGACGCCAATACTCGTTATCATCCAATGATTCGAATTTTGCAAAAGTCGAAATTCAAGCACATGTTAGAAGTCAAAGCCCAAATCTACATTGATGCTCTTCTTGATTTTTGGAAAAATGTTAAGGTTCACTCAACTGCTGCTGGTGTTCCTTACACAATTATCTCCAGAGTAGGGGGAATGTTGATGCAAATTAGCCCCCAATCAATCTCTCAAGTTTTCTAGTTAATGACATACAACACCCTGTGTCATTTCCTCAAAATGAGATCCAAGCAGAGTTTTTGGAAAGAGGTTATGAAGGCCAGACGAAAGGTATGACAATTTTTAAACCTAACTTTCCTTGCTGAGATGAGATTTTTCTTTCACACAATTCTTACTTGTCTCTTAGCAAAAACCACTGCTTTCAATGAAATCCCATTGAACATGCAATATCTGGGGTATGCAATTTTAAATGACACAGATTTAAACTACTCCCAGATATTGTTCAATGATCTTGTGAACAATTTTAAAAATATTGAAAAAAGAAAAGCCTTTTTGATGCATCCATGTTTCCTGAGTGTTTACTTACAGGATCAAATTAAAGGTCCTGAAAGTAAACAAGGCGCTGTGATTAACCCAGGCCGCCTTAATCATGAAACTTTCACCAGAATAACAAACCAATATAAAGTTGTGAAAACACAAGTAGAGGAGGTTGAGCAAGTTTTATCTGAACAAAATGTTCAAACTCAACCTCTTGCTACTGAGCCCATTGCTCTTGGTGATCAGGGCACCACACCTGCTGCCCTGAAGCCCACACCAAAAATCTCCAAAAAGAAAACCAAATCACGTTCCAAAAAGCCCACCAAACCCAAAAAGGGTCTAGAAGCTGAGATCCCAGATGTTAACCCAGTGACAGCACAAACGTCACAAACCACTGCTGCTACTTCTTCACAGCAAATGGTTCAGAGATCTCCCACCGGCTTTGAAACTCCTCCTTCTTCCTCACAAAAGGAAAAGGTTGTAGACACAGGGACACCACTTTATGAAGATCTAGATCCACTTGGTTCTATCTTCCACAGCCCCTCTCCCAGGGCATTATCGCTTTCTACACAGCCACCTTCACCAATACCTTCCCTTCCACCTACTATTTTACCCTTGCTGAATGCAATTGACTTCGAGCAGACACAAACCTAGCACTTCTCAACAACCTATTACCGAGAATATACTTCATCATGAAGCTGGGTCTGACTCTTTGTTCTTTGCTAGCCCATCAGCACATGAAGAGGCTACATCCCTTGGGTTACATGTAACTCTTGGTGATAGTTCAACTCAACCAGCCACTACAATTGCTGAACTCCCAAGTTCTCAGTTGGACAGTGGTTTCATTACTAAGAATGGGTTGAAGGCAACCACTATAACCACTGCTCATGATGACATGCTATAACTACCACCACTGGTAGGAGTTCAGATGATCCTGTTAAATTAGGTGATGACCTAAAATATCAGGATTTAACGGAGAGAGTGACAAGGATAGAAAGTTCTGCTGATGAAATCAAAAGTTTACTGAAGCAGATGATAGCTACCAAAAGTCAACCCTCTGTTCTATCCACTGCTGATCTCAAAGAAGCTCTTAACCCTCTGTTTCAACATCAACTGTTTCAACATCAACAACATTATTTGGATCTACAACACAAGCATCAGATGAATGATGTTAGAAACATGTTTGAATCAAGGTATCAAGACACTGCAACAGACATTAAATCCATCAAAGCTCATCTACTCACAACCACTGGCCATACACCTCCTACGGTTATCTTTGTTACAACAGATGAAGCCAAAAAGGGGGAGAAACCTTTGGGAAACAAAAAACTGACAATAGATGATGACAAGGCCAGACCTACCTTAAATATTCCAAGGCTGATGGTTCAAAGAAGAAAGATTTGACTGATGAAATTGTGGCCAAGGCAAGAGCTAGTCACAAGAAGAATGTGATTGAGGAGAGCAGAATGTTGGTTGAGAAAAAGATTGATCAGCAAAAAGAAAAAGGAGAGGTTGGTACTTCATCAAAAAGAACACCTGCTAGAAAAGCCAGGCAACCAACATCCACACCTCCTAAAACTAAGCCTGCAACTAATCCAACCATCAAAACCTCTGCCTCTCAAAAACTTATCACATCTTCAAAACCACAACCCACATCCACACAAGCAGATGTTATAGCAACTGTTGTGTCAACATGTGTTGATACAGCAAAGGTTGCAACAGATGCAACTCCATCCACTGCCATGATCACATTTCCCACATCAACTCAACCATTATCCACACCACCAAAAATCCCACAACCACCATCACCACTCTAAGGTTTAAAAGGAGGAAATCACAAAAGTGATAAATGATGATGAGATCTCTACACCTCTTCCACTATCATCAACACCAATGACCTCCACATCAGTGATTACAACATCTTCAACTCTTCAAGTTACTCTAGCATCAAAGTTGTATCCTCTTGATTTACCAGCAGTAAGGGAAGAGATCCTAAGTTTCTTTTCAGAGGATGACCCTGACAAAAGAGCAATCCTATCCCTTATGACTATCCAAGACCAACAAATGTTGATGCTTACCTGGAACTGAAAAAGAAGCAAGCAGAGGATATTGCGAAAAGAGAATCAGCTGGTAAAGATGATAGAGAAATTCAGATTGTCATGTCCTTTCAACTGAGCAAAGTCACCATTTTACAAAACTTTGTCAAGAACCTAAGCAACCAGATTTCAGAAAGGGAAGATAAGCTGGTCAAAAGAGAGCTCATTGAGTACATCATGGAAAACAAGAAGTATAGGGCAACAAGGCCACAGTTCAGGGATTGGAGCTTGGCTGAGCTAAGAGAAGAAATAAACAGAATACAAGAAATGTCAAAAGATCCTCTTAAAAGGCCAACTCCTCCCAACTGGGATTTCTACAAGAAAGATGTGTCTGAAAGAGACCTGAAGTTGAAAAGAATGAAGAATGAACTGATTCAGAATCACTATGGTTCAAAGAACCAAGTGATGAGATGGGGTGAGGTCAGGGTGATAGACACTTACAAAAGTTTGGAAGAGAGGAGGAAAAATGACCCATCCATGCCTCCTAAGCCTGATTATTCAAAAGAAGATGCTATCCTCAGAGCTCAACTCTCCAAAAAGTCCAGCTCAACATCTGCCCATTCCACACTTGCCCTGTTACACAGAAAAATGCAAAGGGAGATGTCTGAAAAGACTGACAAAGAGTTTGAGGATACATTTATCAAAGAAGTCATACAGAACATGATTGATTATCCAACAGATGATAGAAGTGCCAAGCTAGCCAAAGTTCTATCACAAAAAGCTCCTGCTCAAACCTCAGCAATAAAAGCTCATTCAAGAAAACCACCAGACCCAAAAATTCAAAAATGGAAGGTCGACGAAGACACCCATGAATTGACACTGCTCAAGTCTGATGGTGCAGCCACTAAACTATCCATGGAAGCTGCTTATGAGCTTACAGTAGAAGACTTCCAGGAACTACTATGTTTAAAGCTGGAGAAGGATGCTGATGACATGGAATCTCTTAACTTTGAACTTCAATTCAAAGGTCAAATAAGAGAATTCCTTCTGAGGAATAAAGACCAAGAATAAAGTGTTTTTGGCATCATCTGGTCCAGGGGGAGATTGTTGGGATTGAACCCAATGAAAGGAACAGATGATACAAAGCCAAATAACACTATCCGAGCTTTGGTTAAACTATCAGAGGTTACAACCTCTGATGTACATACACTGCTTTCCCTAAAGACTGTTCATCCTATCATCTGTCTTCATAAAGCTTCAAAGGTCTGCCAAAGTTACAAGGGTCAGAGGATAGAGATCAGAGCTTAGTCATTAGTTTAGTTCATTAATGTAACAGTGCTATGCACTGATAGTTTGTATTAGCAGTGTTTTCAGTTAGTTACAATTAGTTTCCTGTCACTATCAACCCTGATGTCATCAAAGATGCTCAGTGGTTAGATAGTTAGTATAAATAGGTAACTTCTGTAACAGTTTAAACTTGTCTATCAAAAAGATCAACTTTCGCATATCATCTTCTCTGCATTTTCTTATTACCAAACTGAAATTGCAAAGGCTGAGGGGGAGTTTGTGAATCACATACAAGTTTACCAACTTGAAAGCATGATGATGATGATGAAAACAAACGACCATTGCTTGTAGTAAAAGTTTTCCATCTTATTCCGCTGCAAATCTCTTTTCATTCAATCATTTTCCATTTTATTGAAACAAAACTACAAGTAATTTAAACTCATATCCTAACAGAGACTCAGGTTCAAATCTCACTTGTGTCATATTAGGGTGGATATTGGGCAATGATGGTGACAAACCCACCGGGGGGTTCGTACCTGAGCCGCACCCTAGTTTTCATCCGGCTGTTACTTCAGCGAGGCAACTCATGTGGAGGCAGTACGGTTTCCAGGGGAACGTCGTAACCAAGTCTGACCAACCCAGCGCGGGCCCGGTTAAAACAACGTAGTCTGGGCAGATCTTGGCTAGGGCTGCCGTTTAGACGGTATGACATTGGGTCACTAAAAAAGAAAGTCACTGTTCAAAAAAGAAAAATCGTTTTCAGGTGAATTGTCATGTTTATGAGTTGATCAGCATAACTAGTATATTTTGAAAAGGATTATATCATAAGTTACTTATGTAAAAGTTGAAAGAGAAATTAACATTAAAGTTTATAATTTTATAGTAGCGTTTTTTTATACAAATTTGTGTTTTTTTATATATATTTTGTTGTAGGTTCTTGTTGAAAGGGGGCACTCCAATGAGCAGCTTCACCAACTACCCAACATTTTTGGGGTTTTGCAATTTGGTCCTTCTAAATGTGGGTTTTCATATTTTGGCTCCGCCCTTTTATACCAGGATACTTGGAATATGCCACTTGTGAAAAAGTAGGACCACAAAACACATGCTCCTGGGGGATTTTAAAACAATATTGTGTATTATCTGACAATGCATAGAAATACAACCTTAACTAGACATGAAATTCATTGATTCATCTAGTTTAAACGGGTTCGTGTCGGTTTCGAGATGATTCGGGCACATGTTTAGCCATGTCGTGTTCGTAAGTTGACCCGTTAAACCAAATATATTTTGAGAAAACTTTTAAAAAAAAGTTTATAAGTTTGTGTTTTTTGTTCTTAATTTGTTATCATAAAGTATTAATATAAAACCAAAAATGATATCTTTGGCTACACAGGTTGCGATCATGTCAATATGCGGATATTTGTGTCGTTTATGTATGGAAACGAGTTTTAGGTTCGTGTTTGTTTAAGGTTCGTCATGTTAATCTTCAAACACAACTTGTTTAAAACCTCAAGTTTCTCACGGATCAAGTAGTGGTTTGAAATCTCATCTAAGGACATATGTGTAGCTTAGGATATGTATATGATTTTTTTACCCAATATATACATTAAAAAAAATTAATATACTACGCACTTGTGTTATATATTATAGATCTAAATCAAAATTCAACATCTGAATGCAATTTTCGTAAGACTATATATTGTGATTTTACATGTCATACATAGAATTTCATAAAATACTATTAGTATTACAGTTTTCTTTTTAACAATTAAACTTTCTGACATGTATTCGAAATGGAATTTTGTCATAAATCATAAAAGACTTAGGAGTTAGGGGTTGTCTTTTGAGATGATAATTGTAGATTTTGTTATCTGACAATATTGTTGTAAATGTTGGGTTCGTAACCCTTGTGAACTGGTTTTGATCGAGACTACAAGGGGTGCACAAGTTTGGGGTAGCCCCTCGGCCTAGTCGATTATGGCCTTGAATGGGCTTAACTTTAGGAGCAAGTAAGCAAGTTTCCTAAACCCTAGCTAGTCTCTATAAACATAATCTTGCATTTATAACTTGATTGTCACCTCAATAATAGAATACCTATTGCCACTCGTGGACCATGGAGGTAAGTAGAGGTGCACAAACCGGTATTTTCAATAACCGGTTTCGGTTTCTTGTTTTAAGGGTTAGAATCGGTTATTGCTAAAACTGGTTCGGTTTCGGTTCTGGTTATTTCACCAAAAAACCATACCCTGTGTGTCTGGTTACGGGAAGGTTCGGTTCTGGTTCTTAAGAAACTGGGTATTAAAATACCCTATTTTCGGGTTTTCTAGTACCATATTTTCAAGTTTTTTAATACTCTATTGCGTTTCTATTACCAATATTTTCTGGTCTTTTTGTTTATTATCATTAAATATGCATTTTATGATGTAAAAATTAAAATAAATGCACTAACATCAATTTAAAAGATAGATATTAGAATCATGTATCGGGTATAGTCGGGTACAATCTGTTCCGGTTCTTGTCCGGATTTTGGTTTTAATCGGGTATGATTCCGGTTTAGGTTTCATGTATTAAGATCAAAATGCATACCCTATCAATACCATACGGGTATGATTGGTTTCGATTTTGGGTATAGAATATCCGGGTATTAAGAAAACCGGTTCCGGGAGGGGATTTTTGTGCACCTCTAGACGTATGACAACGTAAACCAAACCTCGTTAAATCCTCGTGTTGTTTATTGCTTTCATGTTCAATTTTTGTGTGTTCAATCACAACTTATCATTCTCCCTTCCACCACATCATTACTTACAAGTATTTAAGTATTTATTAGGGTTCTCAAGGTACTGGGGGTACTATATTTCAACCATCTTTTATCATTACTTACAAGTATTTAAGTATTTTTTAGGGTATTAAAACTCCGAATGAAGGTCCGATTGTGTCTCATCTTTTTTATGCGGATGATGCGATCATCCTTGGGGAATGGTCTCAGTCGAATATTGTTAACGTGGTCCGTATACTTCGGGTTTTTCATATTTGTTCAGGTCTCAAAATTAACCTCTCAAAATCTAACATTTATGCTATCGGAGTGGAATCAGGTGAATTAGAAGGAATGGCGAATATGGTGGGGTGCCAAGCAGGGATTTTTCCATTCATATATCTCGGGTGGGCTAATATGAATCGGGTTGCCAATTGGAAGCCGGTTTATGATATTTTCGACTCTAGACTTGCAAAGTGGAAAGCATCATTAATTTCTATAGGAGGAAGGATTACTCTAATAAAGTCGGTTCTCGAAAGTTTGCCGAATTATTATTTCTCTCTTTATAAAGCGCCGGTTCAAGTTTTAAAAGATTTAGAAGCAAAAATTAGAAAATTCTTGTGGGGTGGTGATATGTCAGTTAAGAAGATGCATTGGGGGGGTGGCTCTTCCTAAAGAAAATGGAGGTCTTGGGCTGAGTAAGTTAAAAAATATTAACTCGTCTCT
Source organism: Scalesia atractyloides (assembly GCA_947069175.1). Taxonomy (NCBI): domain Eukaryota; kingdom Viridiplantae; phylum Streptophyta; class Magnoliopsida; order Asterales; family Asteraceae; genus Scalesia; species Scalesia atractyloides. Next base: position 67,498,637 of record CAMTDV010000030.1, read on the forward strand.
TACTACTAAATGGGGATGGAGGTTCTTATCGGATAAGAATAGACTCTGGACTAAAGTGATTGAAGCTATTCATGTTACGAAATATGGGTGGGATTTTATACCAGCTAGGAGATCGATGGGTGCAACATAGCTAAAGTTCTTTCCAAAGTCTCTGTTGATGGGATTCCTTTGAGAAGATTCTTCAAGAGCTCTGTTGGTAATGGTATGGATACTTCTTTTTGGTTGGACCCACGGATAGGTAATGAACCTTTAAAAGACAGGTTTCCAAATCTCTTCAAGCTGGAATCAGATAAAGTAAATGATCCTGTTAATGGTAGGATGTTCCCTTGGCAATGGAAAAGGAACTTATTGGCAGGTATAGAGGTTAATGAATTGCTGAATTTATGCAGTCTTCTTTTCGGCTTTCAACTACAAGATGGTAGAGATCGATGGGAATGGATAGGTGCTTCAGACGGTAAAAAAATTACTCGATAAAAACAGGATCGACTAGGAGCATTATGTTCCGGAATGGTGTAAGTGGTTGCCGATTAAGTGTAATGTTTTTATATGACGAGCCGATATGAATAAAATCGCGACTCCGGAGGCTTTAAAAATGAGGAATCTTGTTATACAAGACTCGACTTGCGTCCTATGCGGAGAAGATGATGAAACGGTAGAACATATATTCTGCTCGTGTATTTTTGCTACTATACTTTGGGCACACATTAGTTCCTGGTGCAATATCCAGAACTTCTTGGTGTTTTCGTTTAGAGACTTGTTAGAGATCCATGAATCCGTGGTTTAATTAGTCAACGAAAAGAAGCTTTAAAGGGCGTTATAAGGATCGGCTGTTGTAGCTTATGGAGGGCGAGGAATGGAACCAAATTCAATAACAAGGTTTTAAGAATAGAAGAAATCATTAGTGAGGTTAAGTCGATTGGGTTTTTATGGTATAAATGTAGATCAAAAAATAGATCCATCTCGTGGGTTGATTGGTGTAATTTTGTAAATATGTAATCCCTATGGTTTGGCCGCGTCGGTTTGAGGTTGGTTTTTGTGTTCTAATGAAGTTTACTTTTAAAAAAAAACCATCTTTGAAAACAGACTTTTGGGTCCTGGGCATTTTTGTTAAGACACATATTGGGTCATTTGTAACCTACCCGATTAACCTAAATCGCAATCAGACACCCCAAGTTCAGTGGGCTTATGCTGGATAGCCAGATTACAATGCCAGAAAAACATGAACTTGAAAAGTCTAGCATAAGTTAACCAAAAAGATTAGGGTTACAATACTATTAAAAAAAGTATTTAAAAAAGAAAAAGGAAAAACATAGTTTCTCCAACTGTATTTTGTAAACCTAATTTCCATCTCATTCTACTTTCTTGCTTGTATCCTCATCTGCATCGCCATCACTGCTAATAGCAGTTTTAGACTCGTCGAACTCCAACAACTGCCAAAGATCAACATCACCATATTAGAAAGCTGCAAATTTGAAAGCTGCTGTTTCATAATTGTGTTTAATTTATGATTGACAGATCAAAGTCAACAAATGTTTTGATACATATAACATTCTAAGTTATTATATACACATCAATGCTTACCGGTTTGACCTCCCCATTCCAAATGCAATGAGCAGCCAAGAACCCAATAACAGCTGGTACAATATATAACAGAGCAGGCTGAAAAAGGAAAGAAAACAACATTAGATTACAAGCATTCATTCGAAAAAAAAAACGTAAATGTTGAGAAAAACCCAAGGACTTTCACTGAATACGAACATAATCATGTAAAAACAAAATTGAGGGGCTTATGTGGATATTTGACAGTCCACAAGGTTTTCCAACAGTTTCCCAGAGAAGCAAAATATATATTAGTCCATGATTGAGGTTGAATTTGTTATCCAAAAGACCAAAACAGCTAAAAGTTTACCAACCTGTGCAGCTTGAAACCAGTTCATGACAACAATAGTAAGCACCACACCAACTGCATATCCCAAGAAGGCACTCTTGAAGTATTGGTTATTTCTCCCTCTTGACACGTCAAATCTCAGTGCCAATGCTACAAAAATGCCTGAAAAAAACATATGAATATGTAAGCAGCAAAAGGATACAGCTTTTATAAATAGCAATTGCTAAATGGTATGGTCAATAGCCAAAATAATTGATAAACTTAAGCAGTAAAACATTTATGTATTGTAGTTAACAGAAAAAGCATACATAATTGACAAGATGTGTATTGCAAACTTGGAAGTTTGATAATGAAAACCCCGTATGAATAACTGTATAGTGATCAACTATAATAGCATAAAGGTAACCGAAAATCCTAAAAGGACAACTGCCAAGGCCTGTCAATACAAATATACAATAATAGGGCCGAGCCCAGAATAACAAGTATTTAATTATCTAACATTTATGTTATATAATAAACTGAACTTCTTTCTTGCATAATGCTTAAACAATTATTTATGCACTGCTTATTCTTTAATTATGCATTAAATAATTGCATTATTTCTAAAAATTTATCGAGTATATCTATACATAACAAGTTAAAATGAAAAAATCGACCACTGAATGGAACTTATTGTTTGAAAAAAGTCAACTCTAACAATGGCATACCTGGAATTACAATGTCACCTAAACCGAGCATAGAAAATGGGCGTGCAGTGACTCCTGTTGGGAATAGAAGCTGGAAACGAAATAAACTATTCTGTAAGAATTCAAAAAAGTATGATAAGAACTATCAATTCCAACAAAATATCATACATTACCTTTATTGGTGCATCAAATGATTTGGCTACGCTGACCATAACCGGGGTAAAAAAGACCCAGAATATATCATAGAAAAAGAGTCCAGCCTGCAGATTTTGATCATGGTTCATGCTAATATTAGAATTTTTCACAAAGCACACAAAGGTAAATAAAACTTCCTTACCAACAGAATGGCACCAGTTGTGAATGAGCCAAGAGAAAGCATTTCAATTCCCTGCAAAGGTTATAATATTAATCTGAGATTTAATGTAAAAAGAAGATGTTTTAAAAAGGGTACGTCTATCATCAAGACGAAAAGCAGAAAAAAGAACAAAAGATTAACAAAGATGATAGCTTTATTAAAAATAAAGATGAATGGTGTTTCTATAATTGAATCTGAATTCCTTGCTTTCTATTGATGAAGAAGAGAACAATATATAATACAAGAACCTAACTAATTCCTAACTAATTTAGGGATAATTCCTAACTAATTCAGGGATAAAATATAAACCGGATATACATAAGAAATACATAGATATACATAAACTATAAAACGGATATACACCCGCTAATACGCCCCGCAGTCGTAGCAGTAGGTCTTCCGATGCATAGACTGGACCGAAATCGTTGAAACAACTGGCGTGGAAGACCCTTGGTGAATATGTCAGCGTATTGATAGTCTGCTGGAACATGAAGAACTTTGACAGAACCCATACGAACCTTCTCGCGAACAAAATGAATGTCAATCTCGATATGCTTGGATCGTTGATGTTGGACCGGATTCTGAGATAAGTAGACAGCAGAGATATTGTCACAGTAGACAACTGTGGCCCGGGTAATTGGAAGATGGAGTTCGAGAAGCAGGTTTCTGAGCCATGTTGTTTCTGCAACAGTGTTGGCCACACCTCTGTATTCAGCCTCGGCACTGGAACATGAGATAATCGCCTGACGTTTTGAGGACCAAGAAACCAGATTATCACCGAGGAAGACACAATAACCTGAAGTAGACCGTCGTGTATCAGGGCAGCCTCCCAATCCGCATCAGAATAGGCTGTGATATGAGCTGATTTGGATGGTAAAATAGAGATTCCATAGTCTAGTGTACCCTTGATGTATCGAAGGAGCCGTTTCATGAACTGGAAATGAGGATCTCGAGGGGAGTGCATAAATAAACATAGTTGTTGCACTGCATATGATATATCAGGTCGTGTGAAGGTTAAATACTGCAGTGCACCAGCAAGGCTACGATATAAGGCACCATCTGAGAAGGGTTCTCCAGCAGTTGCACTTAGTTTAGAATTAGTGTCAGTAGGTGTGGCACATGGTTTACAATTTTCCATTTTAGCCTGAGCTAAGATCTCTGCTGCATATGTGGTCTGAGATAAGAACAGGCCACCATTTCGTCGGGTTACCGTAATCCCGAGAAAGTGATGTAGTGGTCCGAGATCAGACATGGCAAATTCCCTGGAAAGAGTGGCAATGAAGTGCTGCAAAAGTGTCGGATTGGAGGCTGTCAAGATGATGTCGTCTACATGAGAAGTAAATATGCCATTTGATCACCCTGTTTGTAGACGAACAAAGAAGTATCACTCGTGGTAGATCGAAAACCACACTTTTGTATATAGGTAGCAAATCTGAGGTACCACGCACGTGGAGCTTGTTTTAGCCCATATAAAGACTTTTGAAGTCGACAAACATGCTTTGGATTTTTACTGTCAACAAACCCAGGTGGCTGAAACATGTAAACAGTTTCATTAAGGTCCCCGTGTAGGAAAGCGTTCTTGACATCCAGTTGATGAATGGGCCAAGAACGTGAAGTTGCTAAACTTAGGACGGTACGAATAGTAGTGGGCTTAACCACTGGGCTGAATGTCTCGTCACAATCAACACCCACCTGTTGAGATTTGCCATTTACAACCAAACGCGCTTTGTAGCGCTGTAATGTACCATTGGCATGGTATTTGTGGCGAAATAGCCACATACATCTGATAATATGAGCATCTGCAGGTCTTGGCACAAGCTCCCATGTATTATTAGCTATTAATGCCTGGTATTCGTCGGTCATAGCCGAGTGCCAGTTCTGGTCGGTCAAGGCCTGGGTGTGGGATTTGGGTAGTGGGGAAATATTATGCTCGGAGGTGGCTAAGAGGGTGGGATCTGTTGAGGGTAGGGAACCCGTTTTAGACCGGGTCTGCATAGGGTGGGTAGAGGGTGGCGGTGTCAGGTTAGATTGTGACGGAGCTAGGGTGGTATGTGCATGTTCTGGGAAGAAAACAGGTCTGGATGCAGTAGAGTCAGACCTGTTTCTGCGGCTGTAAGTGTGGGTAAGGGGTGGGGAATGTGGCTGTGAGACCGTGGGGGTGGGGGTGGGTGTGGAAGCATGGGCTGGAAAAAAAATGGGTCTGGATGTTGCTGGGTCAGACTTGTTTCGTCGGCTGTAGGTGTGGGTTATGGGTGGTTTAGATGGTTTGGAAGTAGTAGTGGTGTCGGTTGTGGGAGGAGAGGAGGTGAAATGAAACGGGGTACTCATGGGTGAAGGTTCCGAATCAGGGTGGGAGCTTGGGGTGGTAGAGGTGTAGGTGGGGTAGAGAAAGGAAAAGTGGATTCGTCAAAGGTGACGTGACGTGATAAATAGACACGTCCAGTTGAGGGGTCTAAGCATCGGTATCCACGATAATTCATTGGATATCCGAGAAAGATGCATGGTGTAGAACGGCGGGCTAGTTTGTGGGGTCGAGTGGCATTGTGATTTGGAAAACAAGCACACCCGAAGGTGCGAAGGTGAGTGTAGGTGGGATGCCGGTGATAGAGTTTGTATGTGGGGGTTAGAAAGTTATGGAGTTTGGTAGGAAGAATGTTATGTAAATAGACGGCAGTGTGAAGTGCTTCAACCCAGAAATGGGAAGGTAGGGAAGCATGGGTAAGGAGGGACATAATGATGTCATTAATTCGTCGGATCATACGTTCCGCCTTACCATTTTGCTGTGAAGTTTGGGGACATGAAAATCGAAATTGAAGGCCGTGAGTGACAGCGAATGATTGAAATTTGGAATTATCAAACTCACCACCCATGTCACACTGAAAAGTTTTAATATATTTATTAAATTGGGTTTGGACAAGGCGGTGAAATTGAGTAAATTTGGTGAAGGTTTCGGATTTATATTTGAGTGGATAAGCCCAAACAAATTGGGTGTGGTCGTCAATGAGGACCATGTAATATTTGTAACCTGTGTTGCTAGGTATAGGTGAAGTCCACAAGTCACAATGTATGATGTCAAAAGGTTGAAAAGTAACGGAATCAGAATCATGAAATGGTAAACGCTTATGTTTAGCAATTTGACAAGAGTTGCAAAAGAAATTGTTCTTAGATTTATTACAAGAAATTAAATTACGAGAAACTAAGAAATCCATAATAAAATTGCCAGGATGGCCAAGGCGATCATGCCAAACAGTAGAGAGCGAAGAAGTAAGCAAAGCAGAAGCAGGTTTGTTGGTTTTGGTGTTGAAGGAGTACAGTGGGCCGGTGCTATTGTGGCGGCTCAGGAGCGTTCCATTCTTGTAGTCCTTCACAGAAAAGCCAAAAGGGTCAAAAGACATGGAAACCATATTGTCAGTAGTGAATTTACGAACTGAAACAAGGTTTCGGATAATATTTGGGGTGTAAAGGACATTTTTAAGGGTGTAGGGGCGGACCCGGGAATTGGGTGACTGAATGGTTGTATGACCGGACCCGTGAATTGGCACACGGTTACCATTTCCAACGAATACATAATTAATAGTAGTAGTACAAGGAGTGTGAATATTACCTGGTTCGTGTGTCAAATGATCAGAGGCACCGGTGTCAGCAACCCAACTGTAATCTCCCGAGTTCAGTGACATCGCCTGGAAAGCTGCCCCTAATTCTGATGGTTCCAGTGGGTTTACATCTGCCAAGTGGGCCTGAGCAGGTTGAGTGGACCAGGGCTGGTGCTGTCGTGAAGTTGGGCCAGTGGCCTGTGGAGGCTGACCAGGAACAATCGGCCAAGATGGGCCTGCCCAACTGGGCTGAGTTGGGTAGGGACATGGTGGGGCCGCAGCCCACCATGGTGGCCAGTAGGGGGATGGATCCGGGCTCCAGACATTGGGTCGGACCAATTGATGCTGGGCCGAAGACTGAGAAGAACCACGAGGCTGGTTGCGGTTAGAGGCTGCTGATTACCGCGACCTGTGCGATGTTGCTGTTGACCGAATGACTGCTGAGGCCTGTGAAATTCACGTCTTGGCTGCTGTCGGTTGTTGTTGCGATAATTAGGGGGGTCCCGGCGGGCCGTAGGTGGCTCGCGAGACACTTGGGCAACAACAGCCGGGTTGGAGGCAATAGAGTCCCGTGCTTGTTGGCGACACAGATCTGAGTCGAGCATGTCGCAGGCATCTTCCCATGAGGGAAGGGTGTTATTGATGATAGAGGCTTGAACATCGAATTCCGGTGGTAAGCCTCGAACCAGCTGCAGGACGAGGCGATCTTCTGTGACTGGTTGTTCAACAGCTTTCAGTTGGTCAGCGAGATACTTAAGACGCTGACAGTAGTCTTGGAGGCTGGGCATGGAGCGCAAGGTAAGATTGACAAACTTGTTTCAAGGGCTGCTGCACGGGCGCCCTTGTTGTTCAGAAAGATTTTCCGAATCCGGGTCCATGCGCCATAAGCTGTTGTTTCCTCATCAAGAATACGTGCCAGCAGGTCATCTGAAAGTGTCCCATAGATCCACTGAAGCACAAGAGAGTCAATTTTGGCCCAGTTGGCGTAGTCCGGATCTGTTTTGGCAGGCGGTTCAGTGCCATCAATGTGGTGTAGCACCTCGTAACCGCGTGCATGCAGGGTGAACAGCTTGACCCATGATGCATAGGTGACTTTGGAACCATCCAAAACACGAACTTTGTGCTGGATGTTAGTCACCGAATAAGCAGGGTGAAGGCTGTCAGTGTGCTTGGAGGATTCTGGTTTGTCTGACATCGAGATGAACAAAAAGAAGGAAAAAGAATCGGCTGCAGGGTCCGTGGACAGGGGCCTGCTGAGATGAACAAAAAGAAGGAAAAAGAATCGGCTGCAGGGTCCGTGGACAGGGGCTGCTGAGATGAACAAAAAGAAGGAAAAAGAATCGGCTGCAGGGTCCGTGGACAAGGGCTGCTGCGGATTTGTTTAAGGTCAGAGCAGTAGGCTCTGATACCATATAATTGAATCTGAATTCCTTGCTTTCTATTGATGAAGAAGAGAACAATATATAATACAAGAACCTAACTAATTCCTAACTAATTTAGGGATAATTCCTAACTAATTCAGGGATAAAATATAAACCGGATATACATAAGAAATACATAGATATACATAAACTATAAAACGGATATACATCCACTAATAGTTTCTTATAGGAAATTGGAAAATGCAGAAACAACTATTCAATGTTTTTTTCTTCGAGAAATTGAACATGTGATCAAACCTGAATGCAGAATGCAAGTCCCAAAACATTGTTAGCAAGCCAATGCTTCTGTGCAACATACCACACACAGAAAAAGGTCCCAGGAATTGCTGCAATGACTTGAGACCTTGTGAACTCAACATCTAGAGCTGTATAACACATGTTTAAGAAAAATACATCACGTATTTATTCAAATATATAAAAATATGTGGATGACATAGGATGTTAATGGACACAGAAAGCATACATTTAAAATATGGGAAACTCCAATGAATAACATCTTCGTTCCACTTGGTAGGTAAAAACCGCCTAACTGCAGGTAAGAGTGTTGCCCTACAATAAAAGTTCGACAGATATTGATTTGCTGACTAGCTTAATGTAGTAATAAAGGAATTACAATCCCTAACGAAAATTAAAAAAAACATACGAGAGTGCGAGAATGCCAAGCACAAAGAAGTAGCAAGTCAAAACGGCATTGACCAGGTCCTTTGACAGAAACTTAAAGAGCAAGAACAAAGACAACAACATTGCACTGCCAACTAGAGGAAAACGCATGGCATGTGCATTAGACATTGTCTCCTGTGGAAAAGATACAAAAAAGAAAAACTTTTAAGCAAAGAAAAATGGCAAAACTTGAAAAAAAAATCTGAACAGGGTGCTTTTATAATTACAGTAGGAGGTGTTGGCTTGACAGAACGGTAACAACCACAAAAACTGTGAGGCATGCAGTCAAAATGACATTTATATTTGGGTCAACCTTCACAACTAATGGTGCTAGCGTTAGACCTGCAATACCAAAATACTAAGGTAGATTAGAATATAACTATGAACAAAAAAAAATCAGAAAAATGATTATACAGTAGGTGAAAAGAAACAAAACCTGCTAGTGCAATATTTGCAGCTCGCTCACCACTTTTCATTGTCAAAACTAAGTGATTTTGGTAGAGAACAAGACAAACTGACAGCTATTTATTTATTTCCTTTTTTAGCAAGCTACTGAACGCAGAATCTGCAACACACGTTTTAAACAAGGTAAAAAAGATAAACATACTGTATGTAGATAAAAAACTCACTGTTAAGATCGTGAACAATCATCCTACCAAAAATAAGAAAAACTATTAAAGTTACACTCGGAAAAATTTACTTCTCTAAGAACTTATCTACCATAGACTATTTACAGCATAACTTGATGCACTGTATAGTTGACAAGTTCAAGGCAGGCAGTAGTCTATGCAAATATGCAATGCATTCAAAAGCAACTTTGGTGCATCAAAATTCATTCAATTGTATTCTGAAGCTTAATATTGTATCAGACATGTACATTTGCCTAATCACGGAATTCCTGATATAACAGTTAAACAAAAGGAAAACTGCCAACAAACTTAACCGAAGTTCTCAAATCTGGCAATTTGGAGAACTTTAAATTCCTCTCTCATAAATTAAACTTGAATTGAACATTTGACCACCAAAGATAGTCGAAATTGGGCTTTCACCGGGTCAAATTTGAGATCTTTCTCGACAATTTTCCTTTAAAGAAACATAAGCTTAAACGATACACCCACTCTTCAGCCACATGACCACAGAATACATCTAAGAGTTTTCTTATCCACAACACATCACCAATAACATGCTCAGTCCACTACTCCACTTACAATAACACACATGAAAATCAGCAGTTACTGTACACATCAACATCTCTTATCAGCCCGATAAATCCAATACCGTCGTACCAATATCCAAACATTAACACAAACATAAAATTTACCATTTAACACACACTCTAACCCTCTGGCAAGCAAAATTATTATAAACACATTCAGATCCAAAAAAAAAAACATCAAACCAAACACAAAATCAAATAACAAGAACGTAACATTTTAATTTACCTAAATCAAGTTCAATTAACAAACCCTAAGTGTAATTTACCAACCGTAACTAACTGTAACACTAAAAAAACGAACAATAAGATCAGTAAATGAGATAAATAAAGTAGATCGATTAACCGATCGGTCGATTGATCGATCGATCGACGTTGATTGCTGTTACAGTCTGAAATTGAAGAAATTAGGGCAAAACACATCTGAATTTTGGGTAATAATGTAACTAATGGAGACTGTGAATCAGGAATTGAGAAATTACCACCGTAGACGGCGAAAGAAACTGCGAATGAACAGTCGCCGGAGAGTTGTTCGCCGGCGATGGTGAGAGGTTTTAGCAAATTTGTTCGTTGTGTTGATGCGTGTATGTCTTCGTCTAGTCAAAGCTTTGAAACAGGCGTGAACCCTTGTTTATCATTTATGACTCTTTTAACCTAAATCGTAACGGAAAATAATTGCATTCATGATCAAATATTTATTTGTTTTTATTTTTTTAAATAACTTTAAACTAAATTAAATTAAAACATAATACAAAAAGTAACTTTAAAACATAATACAAAAAGTAACTTTAAAACATAATACAAAAAATATCTAGACTTTCTTGAGGAGTTAGAATGAGTCTTGTTTTTTTTTTCGGGTAGAAGTGTTAGTATTTTGGTTTTGATTACGGTTGTAAAAATTCTGATTAGACGTTGATTAATTACAATAATTCCGATAAATCAGTAGTCCTTACTCTATCGGTCGACTAGCGATTTCTACGACCACGGTTTTGATCGAGTAAACATATTTGTTATAGGGTTAGGATAAAGTTGTAATTTGTTTGGGCAAAATGACAAGACTTAAATAACATTAATTTCATTTGTTAGTCAGATTATTTTGTTTGAACTGGATTCAGATTTTTTGAATTGGAAAATTAGTTTGATTTCGGTTTAAACCCGAACCGAAAATGAAATATGTAAGTAGGTTTGGTTTTAAAACGGTTAATGTTCAGCTTTCGGTTCAATTGGTTTGAACATGTACATTGAACACCCTTATTCGCAAGTTGAAGGGTCAAACCTAGAATTCAAACACAACATAAATCTGGAAATTGTGTCATGCATATGAACCTGAATATGACATGTGCACGACTTGTTTAGCCAGACTTTTTTTACGTATACAGTAAAATACAAATATATGCACCATAATATGTTTAAAGCATAAAACATATAATATATTAATATTCGTACCAATATTTTACGCTTTGATGTGAAATGGCTAGTTTAAATTATGACATAAATTTGTTTTGTTTTAAAAAATGGTAGCGGCGCAACTTGTTGACTTTTTATGTTATATTTCGATATAGTTTTCATTTGGAGAGTTAATGAAAAACATGTTATTTTAAAAACACTACACATTTAGCTAAATGTGTTTATGGATTCAAACCGGCTTCCAAACATCTAAATTTCTTGTTCGATTCTAAAATGAAATATTATGTACGAGAATTATAAAATGAAATATTATGTACGAGAATTATGAAGTAAATAGATATATTTTAAAAGCATGCTTCTTTGTGATTTGTACCACGAAAAGGATTTTTTTAAAGGCAAATTTCTTTTGATCTAGGTCATTTATGAGACGTAAACCTAAGACCTCCTTCTTTCAAACTCAAGTATTTAAAGGTTTTGCCTTTACAAATAAACCACCACCTCATTGGTTGTGGTGTTACATTAGATTGTTATAAAGGATTAAGTTGTCTCGGATTGTGGTAACCACTTGTGTTAGTTATTTTAGTGTGTTTTTCTATTATTATTATTGTTGTTGTTGTCGTTGTTGGGTCGTCTAATCTATTAGTAGGGGCATTATCTTTCTCTATATTATATTATATTATTATATTCATGTGTTAATAGCGTATTATGGTGATTGTTATAACAGATTACGACATAAATTATACGTGAATGTATTAGTAGGGGTATTATCTTTCTCCATTAGTAGGGGTATTATCTTTCTCCATATTATATAATATCATGTGTTGATAGCGTGTTATAGTGTTACGTTAAATTGTTATAACCAATTACGACATAAATTATATGTGAGTGTATTTATATCGTTAAAATGATATGGCCAACCCAAATGTAAATTTACACTTTTAAAAACATAATTAATAATCACTCAAACATATAAAGTACATATATAAATTATAGGATTGAATAAGTAACATTAAAAAATAATAATTCGGCTTGATTAACAACTCAACCAGTTTATGATGAATAGTCTAAGTTGCATTGTACAAGGGAAGAGATGCTATAGAGAATTTGACAATTAACAATATAATCAAGCTCTATAGGTGATTAGCTTTCACTCATCTAAACCACTATTAAAAAGTTAGATGTCTTGCTTTGTTGGCCAATGCATATTAAGTAAATAAAGAGTCTTTACTCATGGAAAGTTACTCCATGTGATTAACCAAATGATTTAAGTTGATTACCATTTGTTAATAAAATTACACTTCTAAATCTTTATTTCACACCCAATATACGGGTCGTATAAGGTTATACAACCCGTACAATATCTAATAATACCTTTGAAGTTTGTATTTTTTTGTTTATGAATCCGATAAAAGTTTTTGTTAAGTAATTGGAATACCGTATACGAGACCGTATAATTCGAGAAACACTATGGTAAGTTCCTTGAGACGTCACGAAGTTGCATATTAATCTTCCATTTATGGAAGCCTTAGCCCAAATGCCGAAGTATGCAAAAATTTTGAAGGACTTGCTTTTTAATATGAGGAAGTTATAAGATCTATCTACTGCTACCCATAATGAAGAAGGTTCGTCAATCTTGTAGAACAAGTTACCACAGAAAGTCATAGATCCTTGTAGTTTCACTATTCCATGCTTAATATGAACTCTTTTTGTAAGCACCGCTGATCGGAGTGTCGCGCGCCGGTCAAAGATAATATTTATAACCCGATTTACCCTTAACTATGAGCTAGTGGTAGTACGAGGTCGAACCACGAAGAGTCTGTGGTTTGCAATCGGATGTGATTGATTTTAAATAAAATTGTCACTTTATGAAGCTTGCTACGAAATTGATTAATTTGTTTATTTGAAAGTGATGTTGGAATGAATCAACAAGTTTTGATTGAATTAAGTAACTACTACAAGTTGAGAATTATTGCAACAAAAGTAACTATGATTATAAAACAATGATGAGAAACAAGGTTCACACCCGGTTCAACAATTGCAAGACCTAGCACGTTTTAAATTGGTTTAAACGAATTACTTCATTAACGGTTTAAAATCACAAAGCTTGGGTGCCAATTGCTGTCAACGTCATAGACAACGGACCACAATGCACTTCGTTACTTTGGACAAGTGAAACCTATCAATCGACAAGGCATAGATACGCATATTCATTTCACGAAGTCAAATTTCATAACTCACTCGACAATTCGCAAATACAATACAAACGTAGGACAATTATCAAAAGATTAAATGCAATTCGAATTGTCACAAACCAAATGTTTAACACATAGTAAACCCTAGAAATCTTACAAAAGTCTACACCAGGGTGAAACCTCCGAGAATTAGTCGCTCATGACGAACGGAACACGATCAACGATGAATGAGAACTCAATTCTTGACATCTTGAAGCTTGATGATGGAGGTGAATGGTGATTAGGGTTTGTGGTGATGTATGAAGATGAGTGGGGTGGATGATGATGATGGTTTGGTGGGATGATTCGCTTGTATGATGATGATTCGTTTGATGGATTATGATGATGGTGGATGATTGTGGCTCCAAGAACTAGTTTCAAACTCCCAAAACTCGTCTCCCCCAAGAATAGTTCCAAAAAGTGTGTTTAAACTCGTCCCCCAACTCAACAAATCACAAAATTTGCGATTCAGCAACAGAAGGCCCGTCGCCGACGGCCTGATGCCCCGTCGGCGACGGCATGTGCATACTAGCTTTTCTCCCGAGGCTCAAACCTTCTGTCTACGTGAAATTATGGCGACAGAGACATGCATGGGGTGTCGCCGACGGCCCATAGTGGCGTCGGCGACGGTGCCTATAAACTCAACTTTTCTGTTTCCTTCGTTTCCTGATCCCGGTTAATCCAGTTCGCGTCCCGGTGCTCCGTTTGGCTCCCAATTAGCTCCTTAAACTCCATAAGACTTGTAGAAACAAACCTTATGAAAAGTAGACTATCCGGAATTAAAAGTCACGTAAAACATAAACTTAAACCTAAACAAACACCGGTTTTCGACCACGTATCACATCCCCACACTTGTCTTTTGCTTGCCCTCAAGCAAATCTGTTTTTCACTTTCACATAGGTCGAACAAGAAATACACTTTCCATTCTTGAGAGTAAGTTAAGGTCTAATGTCATACCCGGTTCTCGATTTTTACAATTTTCAACATATTTAGCGATAAAGGACTAATCACATAACGATGGTTATCCAATATTAACTCGCCCTTGAAACCCACTAGTCATGCACACCCCTCACAATGTTCTCTCCCCTCGGTTTACAAATTGGCTAATTTACTAATATATTAGCACTTTTAAAGTGATCACTCAAACCAAATAGAACAAGTACCCGCATAGGTTTGCAACTCAATCATTCTCCACCACCGAACACGAATACTTAGCACAAGTCAAAAGGTCTTTAAACGGGTTGTAATGGGGCTAGGCTAAGGGTATGGAATGGGATATTTGAAAGTGGCTAAGGTGATGAAAAGTCGACTTTTATTACAAACAACTACACTAAACCGACTAACAAAAGTCAACAACTAATAGGCAAAAGTGTTTGCCTTTTATTCAACAACTACTACACATCTTTTTGTGTTTTTCTCAACGATTTTTCTCATATTTTTCATAACATATTCTGAATTTTTGATTTTTTTAAACACTTTACAAACAACTAATCGTAAAATCATATTTTCATCACACGGGTTAAAAGAGATTTCTCGATCGGAAAAGAATCAAGAGAAAAAGAAAGAATCGGAATTGATCGATATATTTCTCGAAACAAACGAAAAGGGATGTTTAAAGGCTAATTGGGGTGATCAAACGAAAGGCTTAGGCTCAAAGTTGGCGACGAGGGGATATATTTCGGGTAAAGTAAGCAAATGGTGTAAAAGAAAAAGGTTTACCTAATGCCTTAATCATTCTCGTGCTTATACTCGGTCTATGGTCTCAAACGTATTAAAAGGTGCAAGTTCTACAATACATGCCTAATGATCCACTCAAACAAAGAAACATATGCATATTTGATGTATAAGAGCGGCTCAAGACCTCACATATAAAGGGTATGATATGTGATATGCATAAATTGTAAGTTTCGTAGGCGAATTATTCCCAAATAACCACCCGCTAAATATTCGTCATGCTATTAACTTGAACTTGACCATGACAAAAGACCAAAGGGTTGTGCCATCCCTCGTTAACTTAGTTACTTGTGCTTCTTAGACCGCTTCAAACAAAGACATTTTTGAAAATTTTTTGAAATTTTCCCCCATCCCCACACTTGAAGTCAACATTGTCCTCAATGTGTAGTGTTTAAATGAACGGGTCAACATCAAAAAACTTTTTCTCCCCCCATCCCCACACTTGAGGTAAACATTGTCCTCAATGTGCAAGAATAGGTTTTTTAAATCGCACAAGGGACGTGACACGGCTAACTTCCCCAAAATTTCACCCTGGAAAAAATAATATACACTTTACAATCCACTTATTCGCTAACTAAAAATCAAAAGTAAAAAAGAAACGTATGCACCTGGTTTTCAGCTGTTTCCTCGTGTGCTCTTCGTTCTTCAATAAACTTGGTCGTCTCACGAACATGGTGTACCTGCAAATCTTAATCCTTGTGTAGAAGCATGCTTCTCACAACCATCAATATTGTTAGTAACCTAGTTCTACCAATTTTATGAGAATGTTACCAAGCCATACGTTAATTTACTTTTGATTTACGTGGAAAATAATGTACAACAACAACAATCCTAACTCACTTTCGTAGGAATCACGGTTGCATTTAGCTCATGCAACAAGCCCTTTAAACCTCCCGACAGCTCGAGAGGACGAGTAGGTCTCGTGAGGGTTCTATAGGGAACACACCCACAAAGTTCATTTATCTAGGAAAGCAATAAACTACTACTACCGGAAAAGAAACAAATTTACAACGACAACACAAAACATACCTCGCCTATCGTTGATATCGCTCGTTTGGATCTCTAGGCGGGTACGGGTTATATGGGAACCCGGTGAGGGATGACATCACCTCCCTCCAATTGTCGAGGGGACTCGGTTCCCCTTCAGGTGGTGTCGGTAGCTGCGATGGGAGGAAACTAGAGCCTGGCGCCTCGGGCCAATGGGGAGTTGGGTCGGAGGGACCTCGTGGTACGGGTAGATTTTCAAAATTAGTCCATGGCGAGTGCTCGCTATACGGCAAGCCAACCATCCAATCCCGCTGATGCCGTTCCTGATCATGAAGAGCCTTGGTATTAAGGATCGCTAATTGTTGATCCATTCCCGTTGCCATCCAACGGCGATCCTCCAAAGAATCTCGCTCCCTACGGAGACGATCCTGTTCGTCCTCCCATGCTCTTCTTTAGGCATTCTCTTGAGCCCTTTGTTGCTCCATCAAATCCCATTGGGATTATTGTTGAGCTTGGAACAACCGATGTTCCTCCCAAAACTGCTCAGCCTTAGCCCATTAGGGCAGCTTCCTCATTCCAATGAGTTTGATATTGTGCTTGGAGGCTTTCCTCCCACTGGAGCCTTTGCTCGTGGTACCCGCGGTTCTCCCCAATGCCCACGGATACATTATCATAAATACTCTGGGCTCCCCGATTGTAATTGCAATGACTCGTTTCCTTCGTGAAACCACAACCCAAGCCACCTCATTTGAAACCTCCCGGTGGGCTCTTGCATACCTTCGACGTGGCCTCCTTTCACTACCTTGCTCTTCCTCTTCCTCTTCATCACCCATTTGAACATCCCTTTTCGCTCCTTGAGCCTCCTCGTGATCCACAAACTGAAAAATGTTACCCAACTCATCCTTAACTGTATACTGGTTCCCGAAAACTGAAACATGAAACTTCCAGTGGCGCTTCATTGATGCAAAAGAGATCTGATCAATTGGTTTAGCAACCATAGTGACTCTCCAGGCAATGCGTTTTGCTGCAAGATCATGGCACTGATTATTCTCACATATGGGATCATCTTTCTATTGCATGCCTCTCTTGTATCCCACGTATTCATCATAACTATTTGCTGCCATGATAGTTTCGGCGAACCGTATAACATGCATGCAACACCCGACAATCGGGTGCCTTCACCTTTCCGCGGTCTCCGAACCGCACCATTACATTGTCTAATGAGATGCCTTGAAGAATCTTCACTTCCAAAGGCAAATCATTCCTTGACTCCCCCATTCCTCCTGACTTCACCAACAAAGCCGTCAACATGCCCGGCGGATCAGCACCATTCATCTTCATATCCAGAACTGATCAATAGTGCCGTATGCTTCGACCCCCAATGATTCGAACCGAGCTATCGCGTTCATACGCTCAAATGACATGATCATTTGATTTTACCAATGTCACTAACTAGTTGCCATGTGTGAGCGGGCCCATCCCAGTTAACGGACCTTGGCGTTGACAACCACTCACATGCTGCCGCCAAATAGACTCGGGGTGTGATGTCCTCACACCAATCCAACACACGTTCCCAAACAAGTTTCTTAAACTATTGGGTAATCCCAATTGCCTTAAATTCCTCCACGTTCACTGATCTTTTCGGAACAATTCTTTCCGGTACCGATGTTGTAACCTTCCCTGAAACCATCTTCCATTTCCACATCTTCGCTTCCAACTTTTTGTTATTAAATCTTGAAAGCGGTTTCTTCTTTTCGTCGTTCCACGCGGATGCTGTACGACTGTTCTTAAACTCTTCCCAAGCCCAATCTTGTCGATACAATCTTGCATCATTCTCTTCAACTGTACTCAACTATTCCCACTTCCGCTGAATATAGCCCGAACCAGAACCGGCTCCCAAGGATGAGCCTTCACCGAAGTCTTACTCCTCTTCCTTCCAAACATGGCTAAAATCACAAACAATGAGGAACAATTAGTATAACCCACTTCAAACAATTTTCAAACTTTGAACATAGCCTCAATGTTGAACCAAAATTAAGTTTTAGATGTAAATTAGCTTGTTTAAACTTAAAAAGTGGCAAACTTTCTCATCTAACACTAATTCTTTCATGTTTCACTCTTAAATTCTTAAAAGCTCCACAATGTTCAACATTCTGTGTATGTTCAATCATGTAAACAACAAGTGTAATCACGTCACTATAGTTGTTGCATGCTCAAAACCCATCCAAATCATATATTCAACCTCAAATTCAAGCCATAACATCATAAATCGCGATAAACAACCTACTATAAGCAAGAAGCTTAAAAATTTTAGAAGAAATTAACTAACCATATGATAATCATGCTTAAATTTAAGTAAAAACCATACCTTTGACGTTAACTAAGAAAGAGAACTAGAAAAGGATAAGAAGCTTGAAGCTTGATGCACACTCTTCACAAATCCGAATTTAAAAACTCAGAAATCTTGCAAACGAGCAAGAATTGATGAAAGATATGATAAGGGGTTTTGTTCCTCTCATAAAATTAAGCAAGATAGGCTCAAGAATCACTATATTTGGCGGAGAATTGAAGAAGTTATGAATGGTTGAAGGTTTAGGGTTCTTGAGAAGAAGATGAAGAGGATGGAGATGATTGGATGAGAGTGTGCATAAATTTGGTGGTGTAATGGGTTTGTGAATCAGTAATGGGGTCTACCGGGTCGAGTTTGTGGTTTAAATGGCTTTCCGGTCGAGTTCGGTTGACAAAAATTGAATAAGGATCCGAAAATTCATGTCAAACCTTAATCAGCGTCGGCTGACTCTCCAAGGACTGTCGCCGACGGTCACTTCGCCCGTCGCCGACGCGAT
The DNA here is from genome assembly GCA_947069175.1 of Scalesia atractyloides. Lineage (NCBI taxonomy): Eukaryota > Viridiplantae > Streptophyta > Magnoliopsida > Asterales > Asteraceae > Scalesia > Scalesia atractyloides. The sequence goes on from CAMTDV010000030.1 coordinate 67,517,679, forward strand.
CTCTAAAATGGCCTTTTTGGCCGACGTACTAACCTCCTGTCTACAGAGAACTTATGCCGACGCGAATAACCACAACCCGTCGGCGACGGCCTGAAGCCCCGTCGCCGACGCTATGCCCATTTGCAATTTTTTTTTTGAAAATATAGTTAAAAATACGAACTTTTTATAAAAAGGACCTATGCAAATTTAAATCCTAAAAATTATTAAAAATCTTTTTGTGATAATTTTCGGTTTTTAAATAAACTAACAACCTATCATTTAACGATCCTACAACCCCCTAAATGATCGTGTATTGTCCCTAATACACATAAACAAGTTTAAAAACATACCTCATGTCTTCAAGACTCATTTGTAGTCTCTAGAACTTCACACATCCACAAGAGTTATTGGATCGAAACAATAAGTACAAACCATTCTAAGACAATGCAACCAAACAATGAAAAAGATACAAAACTCTACAAAATATGTTACCATTCATTAGTTGACCTCATAAGTCGGAATGCTTGCAACAAAGCTTACCGACTCCGTGATTTCGTCTTCTTTCTCACTATTTCCATCGAGAAACGGTTTAAGACGGTGGCCATTAACCGTTTGTTTAGACCCATCCTTTGGGTCCTCAATGGTAACATCACCTAACTTCCTGACCCTTGTAATCACATATGGGCCCATCCACTTGCTCTTGAGCTTCCCTGGAAAGAATTTAAGCCGTGAGTTGTAGAGCCACATCTTTTGCCCTACCACAAACTCCATTGGCTTCAATTTTACGTCATGCGCCCGTTTAATTCCATCCTTATATTTCGAAGCACATTCATATGCCTCCTCCTTAAGCTCTTCCAATTCACACAATTTCAATTTGCGCTCCCTACCTGCATCATCATATTTTAAATTAACCTCTTTAATCACCCAAAAAGCATAATGTACAAGTTCTACCAGTAAGTGACAATTTCTATCGTAAACTAAGCGGTAAGGTGTAGTGCTAATAGGCGTTTTATGAGCCGTTCGATAGGCCCATAAAGCATCATTTAACTTCGTCGACCAATCCTTTCGGTCCGGTCGAACAGTCTTTTGTAAAATTTCCTTTATTTGCCTATTAGATACCTCCACTTGACCACTCGTTTGTGGGTGGTAGGGGGTAGCAATTCGATGGTCAACACCATACCGTTTCAATAGTTTTCCAAAGTTAAAATTCTTGAAGTTAGATCCCCCATCACTAATGATTACTCGGGAATCCCAAACCTAGAAATTATGTTGTTTGTACAAAATTGCAAACCACGGTATGATCATTTGTCTTGGTGGCAATCGCTTCGACCCACTTTGACACATAGTCGACCGCCACCAAGATATACATGTTGCCATGCGAATTGGGGAATGGGCCCACAAAATCGATCCCCCATACATAAAAAATATCTACAATAAGGATCGGTTGCATGGGCATCTCATCTCGTTTAGAAATACCCCCACTTTTTGACACTCAACGCAATTTTTAGCAAAAGTAAATGCGTCTTTGAAAATAGTTGGCCAATAAAGCCCACTATTGAGCACTTTGTGCCCGGTTTTGTGACCACTGAAATGGCCCCCACAAGCAAATGAATGCAAGTGTGTCAAAACACTTGGGATATCCTCGTCCGGGATGCATCTTCGAACAACTTGATCCGGACATATTTTGAACAAGTCGGGTTCCTCCAACGTGTAGTATTTGATTTGTGACATGAAATGCAATATCCTCATACGATCCCAATGAGTTGGCAAGTCACCTGTATCCAAGTAATTCACAATGTTAGCATACCATGGTAAAAAAGTACTTTTAGAATATGCTCATCTGGGAACGTGTCACCAATCTCTACACGTGCAGAACCCTCTTGACCATCAACCGGGACAAGTGGACCACCACCATATTTTCGCTACCCTTCTTGTCCCGTATCTCCAAGTCAAACTCTTGTAGTAAGAGAACCCAATAGATCAATCTTGGCTTCGCATCTTTTTTCTCCAAGAGGTACCTAACAACAGTATGATCATAATATATAACAACCTTGTTACCCCATATATAAGCCCGAAATTTTTCCAATGAAAATACCACCGCAAATAGCTCTTTTTCGGTCGTCGTGTAATTCAATTGCGCATCCGAAAGAGTCTTACTTGCATAATAAATAGCCACAGGTTTCTTTTCTACCCTTTGACCCAACACGGCCCCAACCACATAATCACTTGCATCACACATGATTTCGAATGGTAAAGACCAATTCGGTGATTACAAGATTGGGGCCTCAACCAATTTCTTTTTCAACACGTTAAAGGCATTTTGACAATCTTTGTTAAAGTCAAATGGTTGATCGTTTAATAACAAGTTACATAATGGTTTTGTAATGTCACTAAACCCTTTTATGAACCTTCTATAAAAACCCGCGTGACCTAAGAATGACCTAATACCCTTAACACTCGTGGGATACGGCAAGGTAGAGATGACTTGCACCTTTGCACGGTCAACCTCTATCCCACGACTAGACACTACATGCCCCAACACAATCCCTTCCTGAACCATAAAATGGCTCTTTTCCCAACTTAAAACTAGATTTTTCTCGACACATCTTTTCAAAACTTTTTCGAGTTGGTCAAGACATGCATCAAGTGATGACCCAAAAATTAAGAAGTCATCCATAAAGATCTCTAAGGATTCCCCCACATGTCCGAAAATATACTCATCATACACCTTTGAAAGGTGGCGGGGGCATTACATAGCCTAAACGGCATCCGCCTAAATGCGAAGGTACCGTATGGGCAAGTAAACGTGGTCTTAGCTTGATCCTCTGGATGAATAGCTATCTGATTGTAACCTGAATACCCATCTAAGAAATAATAAAATTTTTGACCCGCTAACTTCTCAACAATTTGGTCAATAAAAGGTAAAGGGAAGTGGTCTTTGGAAGTTGCAGAATTTAACTTCCTATAATCAATACAAATTCGCCATCCGGTTACCGACCGGGTGGCAACCTCTTCACCTGCTACATTTGTGATGACTTGAATGCCTGCCTTTTTCGAGACTGTCTGTGTTGGGCTCACCCACTGGCTATCAGAAATGGGGCAAATAATACCCGCATCTAGCCACTTCAACACCTCCTTCTTGACCACGTCTCGCATGTTGGGATTCAATCTCCTTTGTGTGTCACGGGAAGGAGTGATACCATCTTCGGTGATGATTTTATGCATCACCACTGAGGGACTAATTCCTTCAGATCAGCAATGGTCCAACCAATAACGGCTCTATTGGTGACCAAGACCTCCATGAGCTTTTCCTCTTGCTCTCCGGTGCCGCAATGATCACCGGAAGCGTGTTGCCCTCACCCACATAAGCATATTTCAAATGCTTGGGCAACACCTTAAGCTCCACATTCGGAGGTTCTATCAATGACGGCTTTAGCTTTGTATCGATCTTCTCCGGAAGACTTTCCACTTGATGTGTCCAAGTGGGTCTTCCTTATTTAGCCGCCATCACCTCAACCTTTCTCGTTTCCTCATCCATGCTCTGATTTGTCTCCAACTGTAACATGTCGAACATAAAACACTCCTCTATTGTGTTTTCCTCCTCGACACCAATGTCGCATAGAGGTATACACTCGTCAATGACGTCCGCAATGTAGCATTCGTCACCAACTAGAGGATTTGTTAATCCCGAAAAAACATTCAACCGCAACCGACGGTTACCAAAAGTCATGTCGACCGTACCCGTTTTACAATTAATTTCGGCATTTGATGTCTCCAAAAATGGTCGACCGAGAATAACCGTTGGTTGCTTGGGTTCGGTCCAAAGAGACGTAATCAAGTACAAGGAAATCCACCGGATAGTAAAGGTCATCGACCTTTACAATCACATCAGTGACTATCCCGCGGGGTAGTTTAGGAGTTAAGTCTGCCAACACCACGGTAGTATTAGATGACTGAAGTGGACCAAACTCGTATTGGTCATACAAACTACCCGGCGAAATACTCACACTCGCCCCAAGATCCAAAAATGCCCGTGTCATTTTGAATTCACGCACTTGAATAGAAATAATGGGCGCTCCCGGATCTTGTAGTTTTGGTGGAAGTGCACCCGAAAGAATCGAACTAACATTTTCAGACAAATCAAGTTTCTTTGGAAACTTGTTAGTTCGTTTCTGTGTGCACAACTCCTTCAAATACTTAGCATGTGAGGGTACTTGCTTTATTGCATCCAAGAGTGGTAAATTGATTGTCACTTGTTTAAAAATTTCCCACATTTCTTCTTGTTGTGGGCCACGTTTTGCTACCACTTTCTTGGATGGTCCCAATAGAGCTTCGGGATAAGGGGCAGTATTAACCTCCACACCCTTTTCCTTAGCTTAAGGGACGGGGAGGGTCACAACGGGTTTGTTTTAGTATTTTCAAAAACAATTTTCTTTTGACCCGTTTAACCGTCGGAACTATCCTCATCACTAGCATCTTCCACCACCCCTTCAACAAACTGGGGTGGTGGTGATTCAACACCATTATCAAATGACTCGACCACTACGTAAAGAAATTTTATTGATTGGTACCTCACGTGTGTTCTTCCAGAAGAGCCTTGATGTTTTGGATTTACCGTGCTTGTCGCTTGGAAGCCTTCCTCCGCTTCCCCGTATTTGGGCCATTTCCTCCGCTAGTTGGCCCACTTGTTTTGCCAATGCCTCGTGTGATTTATCTCGAATTTCATTCTTTTTTTTTATTCTTGCATCATGGAGAGCATCGCGTCCATCTTCGCATTCAAATCACTACCACCCCCACTTTGATTACTCGTGTCGCTTCCACCACCGCCTTGGTTGTTGTAATTCCATTGGTACCCACCTTGATAATTATTATTGTCACATCCTTGGTACCCTTGGTTGTAATTACATTGATAACCTCCTTGATTACCCCTTGACGGTTTTGGTAGGAAGATCCGCCTTGGTTACCCGCATGAAAATTCTGGTTCATTTGATTCTCGGTGTTCCCACAACGGAAATTAGAGTGATTTCTCAAACCGGGATGATAAGTGTTTGAGTTCATGTCGTTATTCTTGCAATCACCAAACACTTGATTTACTTCCTCGGTATCTTTGGCTTTTCCCATTTGACATTCGATGGTTCTATGATCAAGCCCCCCACACCCGTCGTAACCTGCGAACTGTACCGCATTAACTTCCTTTTTCTTCATACGGGCCAACTCCGTTCTAATGTAGAAATGCGATCCCTTAAACTAGAATCAAGGTCGGGTAGTGACCGGGAGATAGGGTGGTTCTTAGCTCGGTCAACCGACTCTTTGGCTTTTGATCTCTTCGCCATTCTCTCTAGGAATTCCCAATCATCGTCCTCGTGATTTCTTAGTATCGTTCCATTGCTAGTCAAATCAAGATGGTTCCATGTCTCACCATCTAGACCCCTTACGAAACACTTCACCAACTCCCACTTCTCAATTTGATGGTGTGGACATTTCCTAATCAACTCCTTATACCTCATAAATGCCTCGTGCAATGGCTCACTCGACAACTGCTTAAAAGACCGGATTTCATCCCGAGCATCATCAGTTTTAGCCATCGAATAGTATTCATCCAAGAATGCTTGTTGCATCTCAACCCAGTTGTGAATACTATTCGTAGGTAGTGTTAAAAACCACTGTTTGGCCTTATCTTTCAAAGAAAATTGAAATAACCGCAACCGAATCTCATCTTGATAAATATGACCACCTCCAATGGTACTACATATAGCTGAAAATTCCACCAAATGTGTGTAAGGCTCGTCATTCGATCGCCCATTAAAATGCGGAAGGATGTTGATGTAGTTTGGTTTGCAATCAAAAGCCGCTCTTCCTCTCGGTGGTGGTACAATCGGAGAATCGTTTTCCGATATCATCGGTCGAAAACGACCGTCAACTCCTTGCGGTGGTTGACGTTGGTTGTTACGATTGTGCCTGTTATCCCTTGGTGGACCGTTCACCTCTTGATCCCCCATTCTTCGATCACCGTCTCGATTACCCCCTTGATTCCCGCCACCCACGTATTTGGAATCCGATTACAATTTTGATTGTTGTAATTGTTGTTACCATCGTCTCGGTTCCTATTGTTATTACATGGTTGACGGTTGTTCCCATAACCGTCATTTCTACCATAGTCGTAACCGTATCCATCATAATTCCCCACAAATTTGCATTTCGGTACCCTCCATCATCATAACCAACTTTACGAGCGTCATACATGAACCCTTCGTTATCATTCTCCCATCCATCATCTTCAACCCGATCATTATAATATTCCCCATCATCAGAGTGTTCCGTGTAAACACTCACATGTTCCGGCGATTGATAACCGGGTACACTAAATGGATCATCATCGGGGATATTGTTCCTCAACTCATCAAGATTAAGAAAATGATCTTCATTTGTGGGATTGCCGCTATTCACATTAACACCACGTTTGGCGTTTGCATTACGGTTATTGATGTTTGGTGGTAAAGGGTTTTGTCGGTTTTGGTTTTGAGGTGGAGGTGTGCGTGCACGTTGGTTGAGGTTTTGGTTAGGGCCGCGATTTTGAAACGGTGGTGTAGGTGGTCTCGAGTTGTTACCACCTCCCGTTTGGTTGTTTGGGTTTTGAGGTGGGTAGTTGGGGTATTGGTGTTGATGTTGATTGGCGTTTTGGTTATCCATTGGAACGGTTCCAACAGATGAGGTACTTGGTGTGTTGGGTTTTGGTGGATTAGAGACAACGGTTGCCTCTAATCGGTTGGCTAGGTTTCTTCTAACGACCCGCTCAATCTCAGGCTCAAATACTAACGGTGAAGTTCTCCCGGAGTTTCGTGTATGCATGCAATACCTGTAACCTGCACAAGTAACACACCCGCGTAAGACAAAAGCAGATACCATAGCAAGAAAACAAGCAATTAAACAGTTAATCACAAAAATCAATAAATCCAAACGCAAAGCGCAGGAACTCCCCGACAACGACGTCAAAATTTGGTCGGAGTGTCGCGCTCCGGTCAAATATAATATTTATAACCCGACTTACCCTTAACTATGAGCTAGTGGTAGTACGGGGTCGAACCACGAAGAGTCTGTGGTTTGCGATCGGATGTGATTGATTTTAAATAAAATTGTCACTTTATGAAGCTTGCTACGAAATTGATTAATTTGTTTGTTTGAAAGTGATGTCGGAATGAACCAACAAGTTTTGATTGAGTTAAGTAACTACTTCAAATTGAGAATGATTGCAACAAAAGTAATTATGATTGTAAAACAATGATGAGAAACAAGGTTCACACTCGGTTCAACAATTGCAAGACCTAGGGTTACTACATGTTTTAAATTAGTTTAAACGAATTAGTTCATTAACGGTTTAGAATCACAAAGCTTAGGTGCCAATTGCTATCAACGTCAAAGACAACGGACCACAATGCACTTCGTTACTTTGTACAAGTGAAACCTATCAATCGACAAGGCATAAATACGCATATTCATTTCACGAAGTCAAATTTCATAACTCACTCTACAATTCACAAATACAATACAAACGTAAGACAATTATCAAAAGATTAAATGCAATTCGAATTGTCGTAAACCAAATGTTTAACACATAGTAAACCCTAGAAATCTTACAAAAGTATACACCGGGGTGAAACCTCCGAGAATTAGTCACTCATGACGAACGGAACACGAGCAACGATGAATGAGAACTCAATTCATGACATCTTGAAGCTTGATGATGGAGGTGAATGGTGATTAGGGTTTGTGGTGATGTATGAAGATGAGTGGTGGATGATGATGATGGTTTGGTGGGATGATTCGGTTGTATGATGATGATTCGTTTGATGGATTATGATGATGGTGGATGATTGTGGCTCCAAGAACTAGTTTCAAACTCCCAAAACTCCTCTCCCCCAAGAATAGGTCCAAAAAGTGTGTTTAAACTCGTCCCCCAGCTCAACAAATCACAAAATTTGCGATTCAGCAACAGAAGGCCCGTCGCCGACGGCCTGATGCCCCGTCGTCGGCGACGACATGTGCATACTAGCTTTTCTCCTGACGCTCAAACCTTCTATCTACTCGAAATTATGGCGACGGAGACATGCATTGGGCGTCTATAAACTCAACTTTTCTGTTTCCTTCGTTTCCTGGTCCCGGTTGATCCAGTTCGCGTCCCGGTGCTCCGTTTGGCTCTCAATTAGCTCCTTAAACTCCATAAGACCTGTAGAACACAAACCTTATTAAAAGTAGACTATCCGGAATTAAAAGTCACGTAAAAAACATGAACGTAAACCTAAACAAACACCGGTTTTCGACCACGTATCAACCGCATTAGATGATCTAGGTGCAAGAGTTAACTTGATACTATACTCGGTATTCTTTAAGCTTGACCTGGGGAACCTACTCCCACTCGTATGAGTATTAGTTAGTCGGAAGTTTGATCAAGTATCCAAGAGGAATAATGGAAAATATGTTAGTCAAGGTTGATAAATTTGTTTTTCCAGTCAACTTCGTTGTCTTAGATATGTACGAAGATGAAAAGGTACCCTTTATTATTAGGACAACCATTTTTTGCTCTTGCCAAGCAACGGTTGATGTTTCTGAAGGAATACTTACTTTGAGAGTTGATGAGGAGGAAGTTACATTTGATGTTAAAGATTCAATGAAGCATGTTACAGAGCAAGATGATCCGATTTACTTTATCGATTCCACATGGCTCATGTTGGAGAGTTCTTACATGAGATATGTGGTTGAGATCCATCAATACGCAATTGTTGGATGTTGATATTAAAGATACATCATTTATGGATCTTTGCTCGTGTATCAGAAAACCTTGGATCAACCATATTTCTGATCAATTCCATGTGAATGTTACTGCTTTTGTAGTTGGAGAAATGATTGGGCATGAAACCAACTTTCTCTACAAGATCTGCATTTGATGGAGGAGTAGAGTTTTGAACCAATATCTTCATCGTGTCTTTTATCTTAGCCACTGATGATTATAATTTGGAGACTATAGCCGTCAGTTCTTTGTATCTTAACTCATCACCTAAACGAATAGGATGATATGAATTCCCACTATAAGTGGTTGTATCTTGTTTTGAACCAGATGCCCTTTTTTTCTTGGTACTTGGGACTTACAATTTTTTAGTGTATTATTGTAGAGTGAACTGTTGTTGCCTTCAAGGAGGTCTCAAAGATGTAACCATTGTCCAACTGTGAGACGGTTGTCTCTACAGTTGTAGTAGTTGCCCCACCTGAAATACCTTCCAGTCTCTTTTACATGTGTCCTCTAGTAATGATACAAGTTCCCAAACTTGTTGTCTTTTAAACTAAAGAAACTCTTCTTGCATGGCTTCTACCCAACTGTTGTCTTTTAATGCCTTTTGGTATTTGACAGGTTGGATGAGTGATAGAAAGCCTGCAAATAGGTAGACATTTGAGGTTTGACTTCTTGTTAGCACTCCTGTATTGATGTCCCCTATAACTTGTTATTGTGGATGAGATATATGGAAGATAGTGTTTCCAGTGTGTGGAATGATGGAGTTTTGTGGTGAAGGGCATAATTGGGGAACTTTCTAGTGAAACCTCTGTTGCCATTGTAGTATGGTCAACAGTGGTTTGAAATGGTGGTGGTGGGATTGGCCCAAGTGGTGAGTTATTTGATGATGAGGATAGATCAGTGGTTTGACCACAAGTAGCATCATATGTTTGGGGTTGACTTTGGTCAATAGTGATTCTAGTTATCGTGGACTGGTTGTTGTTTTGTGTTGAAGAACTTTGTGGATCAGAAGAGACTTTATGTTGAGATGGCATCTCATTGTCAAATCTATAGTCCTATTGTAATGCATTTTGTTTACCTGTATCAACACCAACCTTAGCAGTTACTTCTTCAAAATTGAATTTATCAATATGAAATAGTTTCGCATGGTTTTTAGGGATTTTCAAGGATGATAGTTCATTATATTTTACATTCAAAGTTTCTTCTATCGTCATGGTCCCTGTGTAAGACACTTTGTAGGCCTTGGTTGTAGAAGAATATCCCAAGAAATATCCACAATCCACTTTAGCTGCAAACTTTGAAATTGAATCTTTGAGATTCAAGATAAAGCATGGGCAACCAAAGATTTAAAAAATGATATTAATGGCTCTATTTTGAACAAAATCTCATAGGGAGTCTTTTGATGCCTAGGATTTATCAAGACCCTGTTTTGAACATAACATGCAATATTCACAGCCTCTTACCTGAAAGGACAATGGAAGACCAGAACCTGCAAGCATAGCCCTTGCAACATCAATAAGGGTTCTGCTTTTTTTTTTTTCTTTTAACAACCCCATTTTGTTCAGATGTTCTGGGAATACTGAATTGTCTCATAATTCCTTTGGATATGCGCAAATTAATCAACCTCTTGGTTTCTAAATTTTGTCCCATTGTCACTTCCGATGGATTTTAAAGGAAGATCATATTATTTTTCTATTTTGTTGATAAATTCTTCTAAAATTCCTGCAGTTTTATCTTTTGAGTGAAGAAAGAATGTCCATAAAAAGAAAAATCATCAACTATCGCCAAGCAATAACGCTTTTTCATCAAGTTCATGATTTTTACTGGGCCAAACAAACCCATATGCAACAATTGTAGACATTTGGTTGTTTTAGACTCTTCAATGGGATTGTGTGAAACTGTGTTGTTTTCCTTTTAAACATATAGATTGTCTGGTTGGTAAACCTCTGACAAGTTTCTCCTTTGTCAGAGTGTTATTTTTTTGTTTAAATTAACATTTTCCAACCTTCTATGCCATAATTCTGTTTCTTTTGTTGAGGCAACCGAAAATAGGCAAACATTGATTTTAGGTTTCTTTGGACATGTCTACCACATAAACATTGCCACTTCTACGAGCAAAAATTTGTGCAGTGCTTTCAGCTATAATTTTGTCTATCTTTTTAACAACCTCAGGTCTAACAAATTTACAAGTTATCTTTTGTAAAAAATGAGCCATAGCCTTTCTCACTCAGTTGTGAAAAAATGAGTACATTGAATATTAAGTTGTCTATCAGATTGACATTTTCAATTTAAGCTTTCCAGCTTGGACACTCCCTGACCCTATCACCTTTCCTTTAGAATTATTTCCTAATGAAATGTCACCACCTCCATGAGTATGGAAGTTTGTTGGTAGAGCTTTTCATCCAGTCATATGTCTGGATCCTCCACTATCTACATAGGCTATCTATGCATGTAGATACTCCCAATTTGGTGGCCATAAATGCACATTCACAATTTTTCTCATCTTCAGTTGTATTCCAAGGATCATTGTTTTTTTACAACTTTATCATTACCCTTTTCACAAACTGTTGTTTGTATTGGGTTAGATATACCTTCAACATTTTGTATGTCAGAAGTTTTCTGGTTGTTTTTAACAATTTCTTTTGTTACACTGAATGTGTCTTTCAACTAATCCCATATCTCTTTTGCGCTAGTATAGTTTAATAGCTCTGCATATATTTCGTTTGGTAGAGCCTTGGCAATTATAATGAGTGCTTTGGCATCTATCTCAAACTTTTTGAAATCAAGCATAGAATAATCATCCGGTTTCTTTGGCTCATTTACACAAGGATTTACGAAACAAGGTGTCATTGGAATATGTGGTTCGTACATTACTGACCTCCAATATCTTGTGTTTTGTTGAGCAAGATAGTGTACCATTTAACGTTACCAAATATTGTAATTTGATATGTCAAGAATTAGTGGTTTTCTATCACAACCAGAGATAAGGGAATCACAATTTTTGAGTGACATTCTCTTTTGATATTATTAAAAGAAGAAAAAAGTATGTGTAAGACACTTTTGAGTTCTACATTTTTCTACTATGAGCTACGAATAGTCAATGGATCTACGTGAGCTAATCTTTGTATGTTAAATTGTTTACAAAATCAAGTTTAACGTGACCAAGCTCTGATACTAATTCTTAGGATCTGAGTATGATTTTTGCAAACAAATACTGATAAACACACTATAATTCACAAATAGAGAGATATTATCATGAATTGTTTCTCAACTGATTCAAATGATTCAAATGTTTTACAGAAATGATTCTACAATCTCCCCCTCAGCCGATCACTCACTAGAACTATTCGTACAAAAAAGAAAGTGTGAAGTGATAAATAGATCTCTAACATGTGATATCTATTTATACCAAGTACTGCAGCTCTATTCGTGATATGCTGACGTCACCTTGATAGTGACATTTAACATCCCTAACAGAAAAGATTCCACTAATGTTACAAACATATGTGCAAATCCTAACATCTTATCTAAGCTAATCTAAACACTTATAAGATAAATATTGTTACATTGAGAAACCACTGTCTGAGCTATCATCTGTTGAAGTTGTCCAAACATCTGTTTGGCCATTCAGATGTTTGGTCTTCTTCATTTGAACTTTGGCTTGATCAATGCTTTGGTCTTCAAAAAATGTTAACCTTCAACAAATGTTGGTACTCTTGAACAACGGTTCCAAGTCTTGATCAGATGTTTGCCATGCTCTTGAACAAATGTTCTGACTAGGTGTTCAAGATTTACTATCTTTATGGAGAGAATTGCTTCATCAACTATTTATTTCTTGATCCATGAATCATGTCTTGGCTTTTAGATAACATTTGTTCTCTTATAGGTCCAACAAAATCAATCACGCTTACTGCACTCACAAGATTCTCATGGAATAAGATTATAAGCCAGTGATGCAGCCTCATAGAAGATTGAATTCTAAAATACAAGAGGTACTTAAGAAAGAAATTTTTAAATTGCTTGATGTTGGTTTAATATATCCCATATTTGACTCTATGTGGGTCAACCATGTTCAAGTTATGCATAAAAATGGTGGAATGATAGTAGTTACTAATGAGAAAAATGAGTTCATTCCAACTAAAGGGTGAAATGATAGTAGTTACTAATGAAAAAAATAAGTTCATTCCAACTAGAATAATGATAAGATGGCATGTGTGTATAGACTATTGAAAACTGGATGATGACACACGAAAAGATCATTTCCCATTACCTTTTATTGACCAAATGCTTGAGCGTCTAGCTGGAAAACAATTCTACTGTGTTTTTTGGATGGTTTTTTCGGGATACTTTCAGATTCCTATTCTTCCTGAAGACCAAGACAAAAAGACGGTACTTTCGAGTTCCTATTCTACCTGAAGACCGAGACAAAACGATGTTTACTTGCACGTTTGGAACTTCTGCTTATCGGTGCATGTCGTTTGGGCTGTGTAATGCACCGGCCACACTCCAAAGGTGCATGACAGCAATATCATGACATAATTGAAGATTCTATTTTCGAGAATTCTTTTGATCATTGATTAAAGAATTTAGAACAAATGCTTATTTTACATAGGAACCAGGCTAAAACTAAACTGGGAAAATGTCATTTTATGGTTATTGAAGGCATTGTTCTGGGACATAAGATTTCTACGAATGGTTTAGAAGTAGATAGCGCTAAAATAGATACTAGTGCTAAGCTTCCGCCTCCCACGTATGCGAGAGCCATTCGTAGTTTTCTAGGACATGCTGGATTCTATAGATGTTTTATCAAAGACTTTTCAAATATTGTGCGACCTATGACCCAACTTTCGGAAAAAGACGCCACTTTTGTCTTTAGTTTAGTGTGTGCCAAGGCCTTTGAGAGGATAAACGAAAAATTAATTGAAGCCCTGGTTATGGTAGCACCTGACTGGGAATTACCAATCGAACTTATATGTGATATTAGTGACTACACACTCAAAGTTGTATTGGGTCAAAGGAAAAATAAACATTTTCACCCAATCTATTATGCTAGCAAAACTCTTAATCACACTCAAGATAATTATATGACCACATAAAAGAGTTGTTAGTTGTGGTATTAGATTTCGATAAATTTCGTTCGTACTTTATCCTTTTTCTAAAACTACAATTTATACTGACCATTCTGCTTTAAGATATATTTTTGATAAGAAAGATGCCGAACCGAGGTTAATTCATTGGAGTTTGCTTCTTCAAGAATTCGATATTGAAATAATGTGGAGACGAGAATTTTGCAGTTGATCGTCTTTCGAGATTAGAAAATCTTGAATTAGAGGTACTTGAATATGAGATAAATGATGATTTTATGCATTAATTCATGTGGTACATTCAATCTAAGATAAAAGGTGATCTGTGGTTTGGTGGTTATGCAAACTACTTAGGAGTAGTACATTTGAAAGCTGGGTTGACATTTCCATAAAAAAAGGAAATTCTTTAAGGACATAAAAGATTATTGTAACGCCCTGCTTTTTCATACTTTCCATATTTAGGAAGCTCGTCTTGTATTACTATTTTGAAACCTTGTAACTTGTATTCATCCTTCCGTTGTAATCGTTGTAATCCAAGACTTGAATCATAATAAAACTCGTATCTTATTTCCTTAAAGAAATTTCAAACAACCGCGATTTTACACGGATCCACACATCCTAATCTCACCCAATGGCCTCTAATCTTCATTAAAACACCCACCAACTTAACCTAACTCTTCCCCCATAAAACCAACTATTCTCCAAGCATTTTCCACTTTACAACTCACTTAAACTCTCTCAAATAACATCAAAATCTCTTGAAATCTCAAGAACTTGACAGATTTGTCATACTTCACAAAAGTGAGCATAACTTGCTCATTTCTTGGTCTTTCTCTTTGGTTTTTCTTCTAAAACACTTGGATAAACCTTAGGTATCACGGGTTTGCCATGGCAAATCCAGACCTGGGAATTCACCAAAAGGGCTCCAAAGTGGACTGAAACTTTCTGATATACTTTGAACTTTGTTAAAACAACTTAAACTTGAGTTATCTCATACACATTCCTATGTCCTAATGCTCATAATCATTTGTATGGTTAGTTGGGCTTAAAAACAAGGGTGTGACATTCAAATCAGAGGATTTATCCTCACAAACTTTCTGTTTTTGTATGAGTTTTTAACTCAAAAGTGGTGTCAAGTCTTGAACTTGAAGTTGTGTGACTACTTATTAGCTTGGGCTATCCTACATACAAGTCCACACATCACTTGATGTTTTACTAGATTAGATGTTATTATTTCATTATTGTTTACGTTCTTGACCCTCCTTGTTGTCTATGACAACTTGTGTAGTGGTGAACTTTACATGAGGTTCCTAAATGGAAGATTTATCTTCCTACCTCCTACATGACTTCTATGACATCCTTGAAGGACTTATGATATAATAAATGTAAATAAACTATATATAATACCTAAAAACCAAACCCTTGATGATAACCAAATAGTTATTTGTCAAGCTACTAAGTTAGGTCACCAAAGTGTTTAGTTCCTCGTTGCGATTCTAATAGGTGTTAACCTATGAAATCATATAAACCCTAATGGGTTCTCATAGTGTCAAAACGAGTGCTAGACCTTAGTGATTATTTTCGTGTATATTATTTTGTTATGCTTTACTCCACATTCCGAATCTTCCATCAACATCCAATACTCAAACCTACGTTTTCCTCTTGTAGGATAACTCGGTGTTCCTCCAACGACCAAAACAACCCTTCACGGACTTGTCAAACGGAAAGCTTGCAAAACCGTGAGTATACTTAAACCCTTTTTCGTATACCACTTTTGGGTATAACATGTTAAACTATGAAAACTTACACTTAAACCTTATTCTTAATGCACAATCATTCCTTATACATGTCACACCCCGACCCGCAGCGGAAATGGTGATCGGGCATGATTGGGTTTTCATCAAAGCTCATGACATTTACTATTAAGTTTCATATTTATTATTTCCTTTTAAAGGAGAACATTACAATCAACATACAAGTACAACATGTTCTATACATTTATCAAGACTTCATTATTTTTCTTCTAAGGCAATTTCCTACGTGTTCCTTGCTTCAACCTGTCCACCTGTATCATGTGTAAAAATAGGGTTTTGGGTCAACAAAAAGTTGGCGAGTGAATCTTATTTAAACATTTGAAAGGATTAGTTGTGTTGGTTATTTGAATAAAATTGTGCATAACCAAATATGAATAAACGTAAATGTAAACTTAATCACAAAACACATAATATCAATAAATGCACAAGCACACACAAAATGATGAATAATGAGATCAAGGCTCAATCAAACGGAGCCGATCGAATGAGGCACGCGATGTTCAACTCGTCTCCAACGAGAAACTGATGGCCTAATGAATGATTTGCACACAACTTGACAAAAATATAAACACATATCACAACCAACAACATAATCACATAATCTCAATTAATGCACAAGCACACACCAAATGATGAACAATGAGGCACCTGATGCTCAACCCGTCTCCAACGAGGAACTGATGGGCCTAATGAATGATTTGCACGCAACTAGACAAAATGTAAACACACATCACAACAAACAATATTTACATCTCGAGTTTAGATCATATAATGGTAATAGCACGAGTTTGAATAAATGAAATAATTAAAGCGACACATGATACACCCCAAAACATGAATAAAAAGGGGAATTTGTAAGGATTCACTCACAGTGGGTGCGTTTCCTGGATGACGATGAATGCGCACGAGTTTTTGGGATTTGATCGACGAGGAAAACTAACCTAAAATAATAACGAAATGGTTCGGTAAATAAATGGATTTTATTTGAGATTAATTCTTTTAATTCATAATCTTAATAGGATTTTTAGATTTATTTCTGTGAGTTTAAGGACATTTTCCAACTTTAAAAATATTATTTTAAGTATTTTTAAATAATTTTCTGGTTAAATAAATAAAAAAAAAATTAAAAAAAATATAAAAATGTTGACTTTTTGACTTTGACCGTTGACCGGTCGGATTCAGTTTATTCATGCGCTGAGTGAGGTTCGAACCCGAGACCTCTCGTACGCGTGCACGCAGCTCTCCAACTGAGCTACGTGTCTAACCCGAAATATTCTCTGTTTTAATTATATATATATACTAATTAACTGTTATTTTATTTGGCTTATATTAAAACGATTTAAAATGGCCGGATCGACTTCAGTGACCCGGAGTCGAACTCGGGACGTTCGGTTCAAGTGCGCACAGCCCAACCAGTTGGGCTGTGCGTCATATCTGTTTAACTTATGGATTAAACTATACTTATTAACATTCGGTGACCTGATCCGATTCAGTTAAAAAAATGTTGGTTTTAATTCTGAAATTCGGTAACGTGTGCGATTCGAACTCGTGACATGCGTGATATGATTGCACACAGTCCACCGCTGGACTGTGTGTCTAACCCGGTTAAATATTCAGTTTTAATTAAACTTATACACATTTCGACTTCGTCTTCTTCATTTATAAAGACACAGAACAAAGATGTCCGACTGTTCTTGTTTAAATCGGTAATCGAACATATAATTGATTGAATTGAAATGGATAAAGAGGGTTACGGAATCGAATGTACCGATCAGAATGTCTTTCTCAGATTCCCGGCAAGAGTCGTCGGCTCTGATTTGTGACTTCCGTCTGAGTGAATCAATTAACAGTTTGGATCAACGAGTTGTGAAATTAAGTTACTAAACAAGGGATATCAGGGGGTTTAGATGGTTATACCGATTCACAGCGCGACTTCGGAATTTCCAGTGATTTTCCGGCGAATGCAGAAATTCCCGGCAACGTTGTCTGGGACCGATTCTGGTTGAAGGATTGAAGTTAATATATGTCTAATAATGGATTACAAACAAAAGAGTCGAGAAATTTACCGATTTGAAGTAAGTCTCGGTTTTCCGGTGAAAGTCCGGCGAATGCAGAATATCTACGGCGAGTGCTAAAACTTCGAGAGATTGTGCGATTTTGAGCGAAAAGGTTACCAGAGGTTTGGGTGGGTATTTACAAGGAAGAAACAGAATGAACTGAGTCTGAATTTGGTCTTGATTCGTGGTTAAAATTTTTCCGGCGGTTACGACTGCAATTGACTGTTAGACGTCGGTTATAACCGATGTCGAAGTCGGTTATAACGTTATAGTCAAAAGGAAAATGGCTAAACTCGCGGATTGCCGGATTTTCCGGTGATTGCGAGTTCTGTCGCGTGAAGTCCGGTTTTTGAATTCGAGTTTTAATTTAAGTATTATTTGTTTCAATATTACACAAAGAAGTCATGTGGCGGAGTGGTGCGGTGTTTGTTTGTTGAGGCGGCTGACCCGGGTTCGAAACCCGGCAGCCTTCTTTTATTTTTTCTTCACTTGTTTTTATTATTTATTAATTACAGTTTTTAAATTCTAAAATGTTTATAAATTATGTATTGTTTAAAATTAAAATGAGCAATATAAACGCAACGAAAATTATGACTGACTATTCGATTAATAAACGAAGCGGGTTTTGGAAACCCGTTTTTCGACGGATATTACAGTATCCCCTACTTTTAGAAATTTCGTCCCGAAATTTAAGTAGTAGTGGTATATTTGACTTGTAGGGAGGATGTTTTAATTTTGATGATTACATAATTAGAAGAGGGTGAGAGTTTAAATCTTATTTGAGGCGGTAACGTTCCTAGTAAGGGTTGAATACCCTGCTACAGGAATCGCTTTTTGATGCCTAAAGTATAAGAATGCGGAACATGGATAAACTGGGTTGATTGACTAGGCATGATTTTATGCATAAGAGTTTTGAGGGAATTGATACGTTTGAGATGATAAGGTATGTATCATAAAACAAAAACTTCAACCATGTCGATATTTAAACCTACACGGAACTTCTCATAACCTCCTGGTAATGCTTTTGATCCTTTGCCAAGAATACTTATATATAGGAAGTACCAGCGGCGTATCCACCATATTTTTGTCAAATTTTCATTGACTTAATCAGTAAATTATGATCAGTCCTATGTGACTCTTAAACATAAACAAACACAACAACCAAAGCTTGAGTCTCAATTCTGAAAGGATACATGACTGGATGATGACAGTACCTCTCTCGTTTGTTATTATGAAGGGGTTAGTCTATGTAAAAGTGAGACACAACCCAACTTCTTTAAGTGATGAGATTGAGATACGTCGAGATGTATGATAATATGAATGTTAAATCAATGAGTATAAAACGAAACTGTAATATCAATTCGCATTAAAATTTTTGGATACATAAATTCCCAATTTACAACTGGGATACGGAAATATTGAGATAACATAAAGAAAACATTAAAACTAGACGATTGGAGTTTAGTCTTGATTCTTGGTGAGGAAAACTAGTTCGGTGGTTCGTTTGGGCCGTTATTATCTTCAACGGGATTGGCGTTGATGTTGTAAGCTCTTCCTCTTGCCGGTGGTGGAGCTGGGTTTGCTTGATTTGCTTGGTTAACTGGGTTTGCTTGAGCCTGGGCGTTTATGATGTTAAGCAATCGAGGGCACGTGTTTCTAAAGTGGGTAGGATCGCCACAATTAAAACAAGCTCGAACATATGGAAACATGGGGTATTGGGGTTGTTGATATGTTTGGATCATGTTTTGAGTAGGGGGTGAAGCTTGGTTTTGAGGGGCACGACAAGTTTTGCTCCAATGACCATAACGCCCACAATTTGCACACAGTCGACAAGGTACCGTAGATGGATGGTGATAAAAACAGGTGTTGCATTGAGGGTGAGGTCCAATGTAAGGATTCTTATTTGGATAAGTAGAGTTGGGTGCTACTTGAGTGATTGGAATAGCTTGGAGGGGTATGGCTTGTGAGCTGGTTGATTGCCTTGGGTAATAGCGAAATTCTGCCCGTCTCGTTTTCTCTTAGGGGTGGTTTGAGAAGAGGATTCGGTTTGGGTGGAGTTTGAGGTTCTGGTTGATGCTTTATCCTTCTTCTTCTCCTCCGTGAAGTCTTTATTCCGTATGCGGTTTTCGGTGAGCTCTGTAGCTAACTCCATTGCTGCTTCCAAAGTTGCAGGTGTGATACTTATTACAGGGTCTTGAATTTTTGAAGGAAGACCTCGAATGTAGTGCTCGATCAAACGGTAGAGGGGAGTGAACAAGTTGGGGACCATTTGATTTAACTCAAGGAATCTCTTGTTGTATGTGGTGTGGTTGCCCTCCTTTTGTTTCAAAGAATAGAACTCATCTTCCAATTTCTTGATTTCGCTTCTTGGACAGAAACGTCTTGTCATAATTTCCTTCAACTCTTCCCAAGTCAAAGTCATAGCATTCTCAGTACCTCGCTTGGCCTTCTCTGTATTCCACCATGTAAGTGCTACTCCAAACAAACGACCGGTAGCATATCGCACCTTGCGATCATCGGGACAGTCGCAATTGAGAAAAGTGTTTTCCATCTCCTAAAACCAATGGAGGAGAGCGGTGAACCTTCAGTCCCTTCGTATTTTGGAGGATCGCATGATTTGAAATGCTTGAAGGTGCATTTAGTGGCTTTTGGGAGAGGATTGACAATGTTTTGCTCTTCTTGGTTAATTGGGTTGGCGGTATTAGCGGTAAGGGCCTGTTGTACCTGAATTACGATGTTGGTTATTACGGCAGCCATTTGTTGAGCGATTTGGGCAGCCATGCGCTCACGGGATTTTCCTGATTTCATTTTTCTACGAGAGAGGCTAGAAGACATCTACAAGAAATACGTATCAAGAGTATGAGTTTGACGTTTTAAGGGTCATGTGTCGTATTTAGGAATGAACATTCATAAAATAAATGATGAATAATAAATTTACTACATCCATAGGATGTCTTGGGCTTTGCTCGTAATTGGGCCTTGCATGCCGCCATACTTCACTTTCGTAATCATGTGGGCCCCCATGATTACCGGGTCTTTCATATAGTTCGCATGTGTTAGCCTGGTAACGTACACTAAAACCCGGAGAAAATCGAGAAATATGTATATAACGTATGAAATTCGGAGTGCATCCAGGTGTGGACATGGTGACACCTCAAAGTGGGGTTAGTTCGAACGACGTTTGGTGTGGCATGCTTTGGCCTAATAGGTCCTTCGTACTCTCATCGTTAGTCCCCAGGTAGGCAAACTGGTCCGTTATATTGGATTTATACGAATGCCAACCTAGACAGGACGTTCCGACTACCGGTACTTGTACCCTTACAGTTACTACATGCCCGTCGTAGAACTCACTTTGATGAGATTGAAAAACGAAAATTGCGACAAAATCTTGAATAAAGGAATATGAGGATGATTTGAATATGTGAACATTGAAATATGCGTGATGAATGTATAAGTAAGCTTGTTATGTTTGACAATAAGTATAACTCATTAAGTATCACACAAAATGATAGTGAAAGTGTTTGCATGCATTTGTGTGTGTAATAAATACGAAACAAATAAACATCATGAGTTTGCATGTAACCACATAAGCAATTAAAATCTAATCAACTATAGTATAGGCTCTAAGGGTCTAATAACCTATCCTATATCCCTATAGTCAAAAGCTCTGATACCAATCTGTCACACCCCGACCCGCAGCGGAAATGGTGATCGGGCTTGATTGGGTTTTCATCAAAGCTCATGACATTTACTATTAAGTTTCATATTTATTATTTCCTTTTAAAGGAGAACATTACAATCAACATACAAGTACAACATGTTCTATACATTTATCAAGACTTCATTATTTTTCTTCTAAGGCAATTTCCGACGTGTTCCTTGTTTCAACCTGTCCACCTGTATCATGTGTAAAAATAGGGTTTTGGGTCAACAAAAAGTTGGCGAGTGAATCTTATTTAAACATTTGAAGGATTAGTTATGTTGGTTATTTGAATAAAATTGTGCATAACCAAATATGAATAAACGTAAATGTAAACTTAATCACAAAACACATAATATCAATAAATGCACAAGCACACACCAAATGATGAATAATGAGATGAAGGCTCAATCAAACGGAGCCGATCGAATGAGGCACGCGATGTTCAACTCGTCTCCCACGAGGAACTGATGGCCTAATGAATGATTTGCACATAACTTGACAAAAATATAAACACACATCACAACAAACAATATTTACATCTCGAGTTTAGATCATATAATGGTAATAGCACGAGTTTGAATAAATGAAAATATTAAAGCGACACATGATACACCCCAAAACATGAATAAAAAGGGGAATTTGTAAGGATTCACTCACAGTGGGTGCATTTCCTGGATGACGATGAATGCGCACGAGTTTTTGGGATTTGATCGAC
The DNA here is from genome assembly GCA_947069175.1 of Scalesia atractyloides. NCBI lineage: Eukaryota > Viridiplantae > Streptophyta > Magnoliopsida > Asterales > Asteraceae > Scalesia > Scalesia atractyloides. The sequence goes on from CAMTDV010000030.1 coordinate 67,539,816, forward strand.
GAGGAAAACTAACCTAAAATAATAACGAAATGGTTCGGTAAATTAATGGATTTTATTTGAGATTAATTCTTTTAATTCATAATCTTAATAGGATTTTTAGATTTATTTCTGTGAGTTTAAGGACATTTTCTAACTTTAAAAATATTATTTTTAAGTATTTTTAAATAATTTTCTGGTTAAATACATAAATAAAAAAAATTAAAAAAAATATAAAAATGTTGACTTTTTGACTTTGACCGTTGATCGGTCGGATTCAGTTTATTCATGCGCTGAGTGAGGTTCGAACCCGAGACCTCTCGTACGCGTGCACGCAGCTCTACCAACTGAGCTACGTGTCTAACCCGAAATATTCTCTGTTTTAATTATATATATATACTAATTAACTGTTATTTTATTTGGCTTATATTAAAACGATTTAAAATGGCCTGATCGACTTCAGTGACCCGGAGTCGAACTCGGGACGTTCGGTTCAAATGCGCACAGCCCAACCAGTTGGGCTGTGCGTCATATCTGTTTAACTTATGGATTAAACTATACTTATTAACATTCGGTGACCTGATCCGATTCAGTTAAAAAATGTTGGTTTTAATTCTGAAATTCGGTAACGTGTGCGATTCGAACCCGTGACATGTGTGATATGATTGCACACAGTCCACCGCTGGACTGTGTGTCTAACCCGGTTAAATATTCAGTTTTAATTAAACTTATACACATTTCGACTTCGTCTTCTTCATTTATAAAGACACAGAACAAAGATGTCCGACTGTTCTTGTTTAAATCGGTAATCGAACATATAATTGATTGAATTGAAATGGATAAAGAGGGTTACGGAATCGAATGTACCGATCAGAATGTCTTTCCAGATTCCCGACAAGAGTCGTCGGCTCTGATTTGTGACTTCCGTTTGAGTGAATCAATTAACAGTTTTGATCAACGAGTTGTGAAATTAAGTTACTAAACAAGGGATATCAGGGGTTTAGATGGTTATACCGATTCACAGCGCGACTTCGGAATTTCCAGTGATTTTCCGGCGAGTGCAGAAATTCCCGGCAGTTGTCTGGGACCGATTCTGGTTGAAGGATTGAAGTTAATATATGTCTAATAATGGATTACAAACAAAAGAGTCAAGAAATTTACCGATTTGAAGTAAGTCTCGGTTTTCCGGTGAAAGTCCGGCGAATGCAGAATATCTCCGGCGAGTGCTAAAACTTCGAGAGATTGTGCGATTTTGAGCGAAAAGGTTATCAGAGGTTTGGGTGGGTATTTATAAGGAAGAAACAGAATGAATTGAGTCAGAATTTGGTCTTGATTCGTGGTTAAAATTTTTCCGGCGGTTACGACTGCAATTGACTGTTAGACGTCGGTTATAACCGATGTCGAAGTCGGTTATAGCGTTATAGTCAAAAGGAAAATGGCTAAACTCGCGGATTGCCGGATTTTCCGGTGATTGCGAGTTCTGTCGTGGTGAAGTCCGGTTTTTGAATTCGAGTTTTAATTTAAGTATTATTTGTTTCAATATTTACACAAAGAAGTCATGTGGCGGAGTGGTGCGGTGTTTGTTTGTTGAGGCGGCTGACTCGGGTTCGAAACCCGGCAGCCTTCTTTTATTTTTTCTTCACTTGTTTTTATTATTTATTAATTATAGTTTTTAAATTCTAAAATGTTTATTAATTATGTATTGTTTAAAATTAAAATGAGCAATATAAACGCAACGAAAATTATAACTGACTATTTGATTAATAAACGAAGCGGGTTTTGGAAACCCGTTTTTCGACGGATGTTACAATACATGCTTGCATACTTTACTACTCGATACATTAAACTTGGGGTTATACGTTTTGTGCTAGACTTATCATTAACTTCGTATGAGCCTATCCTTGACATATATAGCGCTATAGGATTAACGCACCACCCGTATGCTTGAGGTTATGTTAAGAGCTTATTGCGTTTCATCATTGGTTTGATTGGTTAAACACATGCCAACTTTATTGTTTATCTTGTTTCAATAGTTTGCCATGTGGAATTGTTTAAACTCATTTTTATGCTATGTACGTATGAAAACTAGTATACTCGCCTTTGCTTTTGCATTGAACTTTATTTTAAACATGTTACAGGTTGAGGAGGACGATGCTATGAAATTGAAGTAGCGATGATGCTAGATACACATATAGACGCCTTAGGTTTATTTATGTTGTATCAGTTTTGTCCTTGTTATTATTGTTATTTGAAATTCCATGTATTGTAATGACGATTTATGTTAAGAAACGGTTTTGATTTAATTACTGTCACGAATAGCGTTATGAGCAACGAGCAATCTATTTCGTCCTGCCTCGATGTTTCCACCATCACTTGGGGTGTGACAATTATATTTGGGAAGATCCTTACTTATTCAAAGTAGGACCTAATCAGATAACAAGAAAATGTGTTGATGGAAAAGAAAGTAAGGAGATTTTTGTTTCATTGTCATCAAGGACTGACATGAGGATATCATGGAGCAAAATTTACTGCAAGGAAAGTCTTAGATTGTGGATTCTACTGGCCTAAGTTATTTAAAGATGTAAAAGAGTATGTGAAGGCTCGTGACGTTTGTTTAAACTTTATCACATGTTTCACTTGCGTTTTTGTGGATGTATTCTAGGTATGAATGCAAGTTAGGTCGTGGGTTGTGTGTTAGCGACGAGTTAATGGTTAATTGTGCATGATTTATGTAGGAACCGTGATTGAGGTTTTGAGTAGGATTAGGTATTATACCAATGTCGATAGTTGTGAGTTGAAAGGTTGTCGGTCTGTCTTTAGTGTTAGATTGCGAGGGTTAGATACTTTGTGAGAAGATCCCCTTAGTTTCCCTTCCACTATTTGCTTACCGAGTCTAATCAGGAATCCTTAGTTACCTGTGACTTTCGCGTTGTGAGGTAGATTGTCTATAGGGTACTTTATTAATACGGTAGGAAAGCCTATGAGGGAATCTTCTAAACTGGTATTTTACCGGCTTTTAGGTATCCACAGGTTTCTTCTCGAGAAGGTTCGAGGGTCCTGTAGGTTATCCTTTAAGCTTAGTATTTTAAGATCTCGGTTCCCACAGTAGATCCATAACCAGTAGAAATTGTCAAACATGTCTAGGAGTCAGGCCTAGGTAGTGTGTCTCCCATCATCTGATCACATCTTTAGTTTTAGTTTGTGTCTCCTTCAGTTGTAGTTACTTGAGTTAAATTTTAGTAGTTTTTTAGAAACCCCACCCCCAAAACAACAAAACAATTTAGTCGAGTCAATTTGGTAATTAGTAATCGAGTCTAATGTTCGTAATTAGTATAGTATCGTGAGCTCGATACTCTGACTTACTTTAGTTGTTTGCATTGACCAATACACTTGCCAGTTGTGTGGTCTAGGTTTTCGAGAGTCTTAGTTTGTAAATTTAAAACTTAGAGTGTTTAGTTTAGGGTTAAAATTAGTTAGTTTTAATTGACCACTTCAAGCACGTCACAAGTATTCATATAAATCTTGTGTTTTAGTTATTTGTATGGATAATTAACCGCCTTATAGCCGGTTAAATAGGATAAATCTCAATGCTTTATGATGTTGGATTATTTTATTTATGAAAGTGTGATTTTAAATAAGTATTTACTATTGAACTTGTGATATGTAATATGTGTGTTGAGTATTGGTCTTTGAATGAGTTTGTATGGGTAATCTGGATCTTTCTATGAAGTTATGCATGTTTGATCTATTTTATTTATCTTTGGATTATATATTGATCGTTAGTATAGGGCTTGATACTTAGTAGGTAATAGATAAACTTGTTCAACGATTGGTAATGCATATGGGTCATCTACGGGAAGAACTTGATTAAAAGAGTTTGGAAATTAGTTAGGGTTTGCTTAAAATTGAGTAACATAGATAGTAAATCACTTAGTTTGTGATTATGTGGGACCAAACAATAGAAGAAACTCTAAATCACAAGGGGTATGTAAATTACTTGGTTACTTAAAACCGGATAGTTAGGTGTGTCAATAGCTTAAGTATTCAGGGTTATGTTGTCAACCTATTAGGACAATGCCTTTTTAATACTTCACACCTCATTAATAGTTCTTACTATGATGAGTTTTTTATAAATCCATATTCAAAAGACTTTATAAAATTATGAGGACGGATTCTGATCCTAATTGGTTATTCTTTCTTAAATTTGATTTCTAAAATTTATTTCATAGTATTTCGTTTTTAACAATATTTCACCGATTCAAAGTTACGTAGGTTAGATATTATTCACATGTAGGATTGATACTCGGTAACTTACATGAACTATACTATATCTTGATAGGTACGCATGTCTGTTACGTGTGTAGTTATTAGTTATTTGTTTTTTACCTTAAAGCTCGTTTGTGTTTTGTTTTAATTTATTTATTACTATCTAAGCACGCCAGAAATTTGCTCATTACATGGCTAAAATAATAAGAATAAATGATGATTTTCAATTCCGTACACCAAAGTTCAATTAACTCATAGGAACCCATAAGTTATGACAATTTGAATCACAAGAAGTCAAATAAACAACATGAAGAAGCAAATAACAACAAATTTTATGGATAAGTTGCCATACTATGCGATTTTGGTGTAGCGGAATTTGCATCAAGTCCATTACATCCAGTCCTTGGTTACGAAGCCAGACAATATTATCTACAAGAATCTCCTTTATAATTCCTCCAATTTCACAAGGCCAACAAACCTTAACAATAACGATTTTCAGATATTTTTTGAGAAAGAGAACATAGTAAATTGACCTAGATTAAGAAGATATGGAATCTATCTTGCTTTCAAACACTTGGAATCACGCCATTCTTTTCCCGTGGAAGAAAGAATTAAGAGTCGTTTGAAAACACCTAGAGAAAGAAAGAATGAATACTCTCAGATGACTTCAAAATGTCTAATTACTAATTTACTTTTTAAATTTAACTAAAATATAGCAACATTTATTGATGAGAAATGTTCTCACAGTTTTCACAAACAAAATATGGGTGTTTTCATTTAAACCCTCTTACACACACACACACATATATAAACATTTACCCCGCCCCTCCACTAGGAAAAAACGGGCATCGGCCGAGGGTGCGGCTCGCCCACCAGTGGGTCGGCCCTGTCAATATGCCTCATAGAAAAAAATGCACAAAGTACTCTTCAATTGTTGCTAAACTAAGAGCATACAAATGTGTATGGCATGACTGAACCATGAAAGTTAAGCTAAAGTGCAAGTTGCGACTGTCACACCCCAACCGATGGCGGAAACATCGGGGTTAGTGGCACTAGGCGACCAGATTGTCTCATGAGAAATTCCGTAACAATTATCCAACAACATTACTTAATGTTTAACATCTCATACTATTAAACATAACATTTCAAACAACCATTACAGAAATTCTGATTTTCTCATAAAAACAACATGGTTCGATATCCCCTAATTTTTATTACAACCGTTCTAAACAAGATGACCAAAATACTAAAAACTACTCCAAAGCAATCCAAGCTAAATCCTCAAACTGTTACATACGTTAAAATACAAGTCAATACAATTAAGTAAAGGTGAGCATACGAGTTTGAATAATACTAGCATAGTCGAGAAAGCGTTTGCGAAACAATCTAATTACATATCATGATACACCAAAACACTTAACATAACATAAGCTCATTTCTCATGCTAACTACCGTGAAAAGGCTTGTGCGACCATCCTAACTAGACCCTGTCGGGTGTTAGCCAAACTATAGTACCATACTAGCTAAGGAGGCAAGTTAACGAAAATAAGTCCTAGTCACATGTTTCTAGTATCACGTATCGAGCATATATAATCAGATTATTCGCGTGTGATAAACAGTTTTGATTTGTGAAGTGATTTTGATATAGGAACGTATGTAACACCCAAAAAGTGCATTAAAGCGAAAATGGGTTAAGTACACTCACTGCGGGTGCGTTTTGGTAAGACTTAAGATTCTGAGGAGAGTTGCGGAGTGCGCTAGATCAGCCTGTAAACGAACAGAAGTGCATTAGTCTTCTGAAAAGCTGAAACGGTGAAGTTTGAGTTAAGCAGTAGCCAAGTTCGGGCGAACTTGTATGGTTTTGGGTGGTTTAGTGTCAAGTTCGGTCGAACTTGATGAGTTTTTTTGAGAAACTTGTCAAGTTCGGGCGAACTTGTGAGAAAACCTTACTGAGAAGGCAAGTTCGGGCGAACTTGTATAGTTTCCTAAGAAACTAGGCAAGTTCGGGCGAACTTGTAAGACTTTTGGTGATGAACACCCAGGTTCGATCGAACTTGACCCAATATGGGTACAAGTTCGGTCGAACTTGACCTGGTGATTATTGAGCGAACTTGATGTTTTCGGGTCCAAAATCTTGCGTTTTCGCGTCGTTTGCTGAGTAAATCGAGTGTTCATCCCTCCAACCCTGTGCTACTGAGCAAACTTAGGTAGGAGAGGTCTTTTAGAGCGTTTTAGCCGTTTTACAAAAAGTGTGGGCTAATCCGGACGAACTCGGGGTTCATTCGGGTTAGTCCGGCTTGTGTAAACCAACATAAACGTCCTTGTGCTTTCAGATCTGGGATCTTGAATGACAAATGCTTCATTTCATATCAGAAATGAACAAAACATCATCAAAAGTTCGTAATTTTGTGTAGAAATCAAGTTTAAAAGGTTTTGCTCAGATCCAAGTATGGATATGAGTAATAAACAGAAGTTTTATGGAAAAAGATGAAGATTTTCGTAAATAGAAGAGTTTTGATGAAAACGAAAGCTATGCCTTGTGCCAAAATCGTTGTAAACCTTTGTAAATCGTTGATAAACGTTGTTGTAGCTGAAATCGGGTTGATTCTTACTTAGAACACAAAAGTTTCGGGTTTGAGAGCTCTGAGCGAAGTTGCAGCAAGTTCAAAGGAGAGAATGGAGCTGGGTATTTATAGGTGAAGGCAAGATTTGAGCTGCTGGGAGTCAAGTTCGGCCGAACTTGTACAAAATGATACAAGTTCGCGCGAACTTGTAGGGTTTTCAGTGGGAACGAGCTAAGTTCGGCCGAACTTGCATATATACATGCAAGTTCGCGCGAACTTGAAGGTAAACAAAGGATTCTTGTGTCTCAGGCAAGTTCGGGCGAACTTGTGGTAGTCAAGTTCGGCCGAACTTGGCCGGGTGACCAAGTCTCGTTTGCTGATTTTGCGTTAAGTGTTCGTTTGACGAATCGGTTAATATTAATTAGTTATATTAAGCGTTTTAGTGAAGCGTTAGCGTTATACTTGATATAATAGTGCGATTTAGCGATTCGAGAGTGCGAGGGCGATGCGATAGCGAGCGTAATCATAATCACAAACACACATAACACATAAATAACATAAGACCACATAATTAACTGCGATTTGTGATGCGATGAGGTAAGCGGTGCGATTTTAATAAGCGTTTAAATGCGATACAACATACATAAACTTAATTTAATTAACAAAAATTTTCTTATAATTCAAATCTCGGAATAAATGAAAATACAAGGATAAAGATAACAACAAGAAAATCGGAGTTATTACAGCGACCACAACAACCTAATTGAGAGAATATGCTATTTTGTATGAATTTGTGATATAGTATCAGATAACCACTATGTTTGTAAGCAAAGATAAAACAGTTATACCATAGATGATAAAACAAGTGTTGGTATACTAGAAACATAGAAAATATAAGATGTTACATCGAAAAGTGAAGACGAAATTAAGACATTCATAATCAACTTTCTTCAAACGCTATTCATAAATCGCAACCAAAGCATCTTTCCAATTTGATACTTAAAGACTTTCATAATCAACATTACGTCGCAACGTGTGGGGTGACAACAAGTTCAAATTTCAAATTACTTTTGTTGGAATCTAATTTCGTTTCTTAATTATTTAATTAGTGTTCTTCTAGCAATGAAGGTTGATACGACATTTACTTATCAACAACACTTGGTCGTATCTACTTAATGTTATTTAACTAATTCGTTTGATTATTTAAAGATAATTATTTTGTGACAAAATATTATCATCATATACTTAGATAGAAATTCTATGATCATAAGGATGTATAGTTTTACAATCTTTCTGTTAATCCTTAATATTATAATTGACACGTGTCCTCACTAGAATATTTCTCACAAACTAGCCCCTTTTTACATAAACCTTTACTATATATATATATGTATGTATGTATATTTACTAATAATAAAACATTTATATTTATATTACTAACATAATATATATATATATATATAACACACACTTGTGGGTAGAGTATGGAGTAGTAAGGTAAAGAATAGTTTGCACTTGTGCGGATTTCTTACTCTATATTGCCATTGAGAATGGAAGGAAGATATTGAGAATTTGAGAGGGATTTTGTTGCTCAAAACAAGAAGGAAGAATAAATACGGACTGGTCATGGACTCATGGTTATGTGTAAATAGATATGAATGGATATGGGTGACGTGGAACGGAATGTGTATTATTTTAGATATATGTTTAATACTTTTCACTCGTTTATTCAATGTTTAAATTTATAAAATACGATATAACACTATCACTCTCTACAACACGCTAGGGCAAGTGCACCCATTGTTGGCGTAGTATAGTGATGGTAAGATACTGAGGTCGTCCAAGGATACAAGATCTTTTAATGCCGAAATATCGTCGACGTCTAATCTAATCAAATTTTTAGAAAATATTTTTAGTAAGTAAATAAATAAACTGAAATAATAAAAGAAACAACTAGACAAGTTAGAATCACTTGGTTCTGACTTATTATTTATATATCCTTTGATGATTTCCGCACTTTGGGTTTTTTAAGAGATTATCTGGTTAAAGTGGCATGTCTCTCTTTTGGAGGCAACGCGACCCTCGGTCATATTGGTCCGAGTCAACAGGGATACGGTCCCGCAAGGCCAGAATATTGAAAGATAATTAAGTAAGTTATTAATGCAAAATGTGGCATGTCCCTCTTTTGGAGTGTAACATCCGTCAAAAACCGGGTTAACCAAACCCGCTTCGTTTATCAACCGAACATCCAGTTAAAAATTTCGTTGCGTATTTAATGCTCAAATTAATTTTAAACGATACATAATTAATAAATATATTAGAATATAAAATTTATAATTGAAAATTTATTAAAAATAACGAAATAAAAATATTATGCTGATGCCGGGTTTCGAACCCGGGTCAGCCGGGTAACTTCTAAGTCTTAACTCACATCCATCCAACCACTCTGCCACTTGTGTTGTTTGATAACATATTGAAACAATTAATACATAAAATAAATCTGGAAAAATCAAACCCAGTCAACAGCGCGCCCAAATCCGCAGACGCCGGAAAATCCGACGATTTCGCCAATTATCGTCGGTTACTTTTGACTTAACGTAAGAATTAACGACGCCATCAGTTATAACCGATGTCCAGTTCCGCGACATCTGTCGTAACCGCCGGAGAATTATTGACCAGCGAATCAAGACGGTAATCACACCCATTCGTCGATATTCTTCCCTATAAATACACACCCTAGCCTCTGGTAAACTTTTCGCTCAAAATCGCACCGATTCTTGAATCAATTTCACTCGCCGGAAAATCTCTGCAAGTCGCCGGAAAACCGAGACTTTCATCTACACGGTAAATACCTCGACTTTCTGTTTTAACCCATTGTTAGACTATTACTAACATCAATCCCTCACCCAGAATCTATTCCAGACGACGTTGCCGGATATTCCATTTTCGCCGGAAAACTTCTGGAATTTCCAGAATCACACTGTTAATCGGTATGATCATCTAAGCATCTTGATAATCGTTGCTCAGTAATTAAATTTCATATCTAATCAATCAGACTGATTATTGAATCCGAACAGAGGGAGTTCACAAAACAGAGCCGACGATCTTTGCCGGATTTCTGAAGAAAACAATCTGTTCGGTACATTCTTTCCCCAAACCCTTCTGTTCAATACCTTTCAATTTCTCATAATATTCGTTAACCGAATTAAACAAGAAACAGTTGGTTTAACCATTGTCTGTGTTTTGAACGAAGAAGACGAAGTCGCTTAGGTTATAAGATTAATTAAAATCAATATTATGAACGGGTTAGACACACAGTCCAGCGGTGGACTGTGTGCAAATAAATACGCATACGTCCCGAGTTCGATCCTTGACGCACACACACTCGCTGTAATAAAAATGTTTTTTTTTTAAACCGAACCGGATCCACACGCAGTAAGATGTTAAGTATAATAAAAACCGGAATATTTACCAAGTTAGACACACAGTCCAGCGGTGGACTGTGTGCCAAACTAAACCACAGGTCCCGGGTTCGAGACCTGTGGAGAGCACCGAGTCGATACCATTAAATCCTTTTAAAATAAATGATTTTCGGATTAACTTAAATAGTGTATAAATATAATTAAAAACAGAAATATTTCGGGTTAGACACGTAGCTCAGTTGGTAGAGTTGCGTGCACGCGTACGGGAGGTCACGGGTTCGAGTCTCACCCAGCGCACACATACAAACGACCGAACAGGTCAACGGTCAACAGCAATGGTCAACAGTCATGGTCAACGGTCAAAAAGTCAACATTTTTTTATTATTTTTATTTATTTATTTTATTTAAAAATCAATTAAAAATACTTAAAAATAACGTTTTTAAAGTTAGAAAATAGCCTTAAACTCACAAAAATATATCCAATAATCCTACTAAAATTGATTAATAAAATTCGCTTATTTACCGAACCGTTATGTCATTATCTATGTTAGTTTCTCTCGTGGTTAAATCCAATTTCGTGCGCATTCATCATCAATCCAAGAAACGCAACCACTGTGAGTGAATTCTTACAAACTCCCCTTTTTATTCACGTTTTGGGGTGTATCATGTGTCGCTTAAACTAATTTGTTTATTCAAACTCGTGCTATACCATATTATGATCTAAACTTAGAATGTAAATATTGTTTGTAGTTATGTATTACATATTGTCAATTGTATGCAAATTATTTGTTAGGCCCATCAGTTCCTCGTGGGAGACGAGTTGAACAACGCGTGCCTTAAAACTCATTCATTAGGCCCATCAGTTCGTAGAACAACGCGTGCCTCAAAACTCATTCATTAGGCCCATCAGTTCCTCGTGGGAGACGAGTTGAACAACGCGTGCCTCAAAACAATCTATTATTGTATGTGTGTGCATTATTTAATATTAAGTGTGTTGTGAATAAATTTATATCTACATTTACTCATATGTGGTTATGCACTTTATTTTATAATCAATTCAATAAACTTGTTTAAATGTTTTTCATAGGATTCACTCGCCAACTTTTTGTTGATCCAAAAAAAAACCATTTTTACACATGATACAGGTGGACAGGATGAAGCAAGGAACACATAGGAAAATGCCTTAGAAGAAAATAATGAAGCCTAGAAAGATGTATAGAACAAATTGTATGATATGATTGTATGATTTCCTTTAAAATTGTAATAATAAATATGAAACATTAAAATAAATGTCATGAGCTTTGATGAAAACCCAATCATGCCCCGATCACCTTTTCCGCTGCGGGTCGGGGTGTGACATGGAGGCAACACTACCCTCGGCCATATTGGTCTAAGTCAGCAGGGATACAGTCCCACAAGGCCGGTTTAAACTTTTGATAGTAATTTATTTATAAGGGATTCAAGTTGTTCTTACTTCCCCCGATTTGATGCTATCTGACTCAAAAGAAGTCCTAATAAGCTTGAAGCAAGTCCTCGCATGATCTATACACTGAACAAGGCAAGAACTTTACCCATACCACCCTTCTAACCCCCTTCCAGGTAGTCAACGTGCTTTATATAGACTGTAAAAACACAAATGAATGAATCAACGAAACATGAAAAGATGATAAAATAAGGTTCACTTTCAATATAAAAAACTAGATATTAAAGTCATTAATACAAACTCAACTAAAAAGTATACCAAAGCTTGAAAATCAATAGTAATGTATAAATAACTTGTCTTCACCAACTGATATAAGAGACTAGCCAAGCATGACTTTTGTTTGACGAAGGCTCTTACGATCAATATTGGATCTCGAGACTACTACACACACTCTAAAGATGGATGATGGATGAATGTGGTAGATGAAGGTGGAGTTGTGGCAGTTGTGAGAGAAGTGGTTTGCCAAGGGATGAGTTGAAATGGGGCACGACCCCGTGCTTGTCTTCTGATTCATTGTTTTTGGTCTTGGGGTGAAGCTCAGAGGGTTGGTATAGTGTATCATCTTTCCTTCTTTTGTATTTATGCTAGTTTGTGCCGTTAATTTGTTTTTTTTTTTTTGTACATTAAGCTATTTTAATACTGAAAATCAAAAGTATGCAAAGAAACACACTTTTTCTAACTTTATTATTAAAAAGGGTTGATTTTATACCTTATTTGATATAATTTATATGTTGCATTTGGCGCATATCAAATACCCCACACTTGAATCTTTTCTTGTCCTCAAATAAAACTCTTTAATATTTCTTACACACCCAAATGGAATTGGTAGAGAAGAAGTTTTCAGGTCTTGTTTTTAGAGTGTCGAGAATCCAAGTTCTTTTTATTTTTATTTTATTTACAATCCTATTCGACATGATTTTTTTAGAACTCTTTTTAAGAAAAATAAACATTTTTAGCATAACATGCCTTTATAAAATTTCATTTGGCTATATACAAATTCACACACCTAGCACGTGATCACTCAACACTCGACCGAAGATGCTTAAGTGAAACGCTCGAACCCGGTATGGAACTTACTCCTACGATATGCTTGACGAGTAATCAAACATCCTCCTTTTTAACATAATATTTATAAATATCAAGAGAACTTTAAAAGGGTAGGTTTTTGGTTAGGGGTATGGTAGTTTAATTTGAAAAGTGATTAAAAGCGTAAAATATCGGTTTTCTTTTGAAAATTTATTTATTTGTGACTTAGGTACAAACTATAGTCTTATAAGCAATAATTTACTTATTTTATTCCAAGCAACTAAAGATTTTTTTAGAATAAACAACATAACTAAGTCACATCTTTTTATATATTTCAAAAGAACCGAATTTTACTAAAATAAAGGGTGTAAAATAAAGAAAGATGGTTTTGGGTGATGGGTGATCTGTATAAAATGGTATTTTGCGGGTTTTTTGAAATGAAAAGGTTTAGACTCAAAGGAGTTAACTAAGGGAAAATTTGGTTTTTTGGTGGGGAGATAAATAGAAAATAAGGTTAAAAACAAAAAGGTTTATAATCCTAATGCCTCAATCATGTACTTACTTGGATTATTTGGTAAGGACTGAGAATGTATTGTCTTGTCAAGTTCTAGATTTGTAAGAACCGTACGGGCTATTCACACAAGAAATGAAAAATGAGCATTTAGTAAAGATATAGTAGTAGATGATTGGTAAAGGCTCAAAACTCACAATTTGTGAAAGGTAAAAGTGTGAAATTATATATACAAACAAATTTTAAAAAGAATTGTCATGCCTTTTTATAGATTTTTCTTATGCGGTTCTTTTTAACACGGCGCTATCAGTTGTAAATTTGTAAAAACTTTAACTTTTTAATCCAATAGCTTTCCCTTAGATAAATTGATGAAAGATTAGAAAAAACCAAAACTAGTCTTCGAAAAATGAGGACCTAGAGCTATTTTCCGGGAATGCTCCTTCAAAGGTCGTTGAGCATCTCCTCAATCTCCCTTGGAAGGAAGATGAGGGGTTCATCATCGACTTCCTCTTGCGGGAGAGGAGCGGGGTTCATCAGAACCTCAAAGTAGGCATTAATGGGAGGTTCCGGGGGTCTTTCGTCCCACCCGGTGGGATTAATCACCTCGTGAGCGATGTTCCAATCATCTTGAGGTAAGATTGGTTCCATCGGGGGCATCACCAAGATGTTCAACCTCTGATGAAGAAGGTTGATCTCTCTAAAGCTATCATCCAGGGCAAGAGTGAGGTAGTTCACTCGATCCACGAGGACCTCCTCCAACGTTATCATTTCTTCAATGGACAATCGCAATGCGCAAACATAGCGGACTAGAGTGGCTTCAAGTGAGAAGCTTCTCCCACTTTGGTTGTTTCGTGAGTTTGTTAAAGACATCCCACTCTGCTGGATTGACATGCAAGCTAAACATGACAAACCATTAAAGTTTGGAGTTACTGACGAATCACACGACCCACCCCGTGCCTATGGAGCACGGCCCCGTGTTGCTTCAACAAAATTGATATTTCAGCCCAAGAACCTTTATTTTAAGTTAAAACTGTTTGGTTTTTTACATTTCTAAACGTAAATAACTTAAAATACTGTTATATAATAGCAGGTTTGCAAAAAAATGGGATAAAAATCATAATCATAATCTTGACCCAACAATGAAGCTTTGAAGCTTCAAGCTTTAAGCTTCAATAGAGGTTGTTGAAGGTTGAAGAAGATATGACTAAAAGTGGTAAAAGACAAGAAGGTTTAAAGAAACGTTTTTAAGAACCTAACCTTTTAGGTATGTGTAAGAGATTAGGAAGGATCTTGGACTTTTAGGAATGTGTCTAAACATTCTCCTCATGGCTGACTTTATAGAAAGTGACAACACGTCGACACGGCCCCGTGTCGCCTGCACGAGTCAGAGAATGTTGTTAGTTAGTAAAACACGGGACATGTCAAGGTAGACACGGCTCCGTGTTAATACTTGCGGGGGGCACGAACCCGTGTTTTCTAACATGCCCTCATGTTTGGGGGATAGGTGGGGCACATCCTCATGGGTGAGGAGCATGGCCCCGTGTTTTAGGGTTTTTATGAAGTTTTGTCGGAATTCTTAAGGAATCGTGTTTTATCAGGTGGTTCCTTACTGGTTGGAACAACACAGAAGTGCATGGTGTACTGATGTATAAGAATTTATACATCTTTTAAACGTTAAATATCCCCCATTAATGCGGAAATTCGTTGTGTTTTCATTGATTTAGATACTCATTTGAGTTATTTGTGAAAATACAGGTCTGGGCTTCGGTCCGGTAAAGAAACAAAGGCTTTTGGAGCAAATTGGAGCAAAAATGGAACATTTCTGCCAAATTGCCAGATATGGCACGACCGTGCCAACAATTGCCACTAACATTGGCACGACCGTGCCAAGCATCAAGAAGTCGGCACTATCACAAGCACTATCATAAGACTGCACAATCCGAGCCAAATCAACACTTGGCACGACCGTGCCAACCCCAAGCACGACCGTGCGCATGTAATCGCAGGCTCTGATCAGCTAGTTTCCGAGTTCAACTTAGTCATTTCCGAGTGCGATATCGACAAGCACGACCGTGCCAAATGGTGGCACGGTCGTGCCACCTCGGGGAAATTTTAGCGGGATCTTTTTCTGGATTTGGCATCAAACTTGGTCAACAACTCAGAAAGGCACCTAACACTTACCAAGCACGACCGTGCCAAATGGTGGCACGGTCGTGCCAAATGCCCAGTAGCTTAAATACGTGAATTCAGCTCATTTGAAGGGGAGTTGGAGCATTTGGGTGGATTTCTCTCTCAAGAAGCTGATCTTGGAAGCTTGGAGATTGAAGAAAGGAGCCTTTAGGAGGTTGTATCACTTGATAATCCAACTCATTTAGCTAATTATCTTGTCTTAAACATTAGTATTTTCACTTGTTATTCATGCACAATACATATTACTTTATGTTTGTCTTAGTTATCATGAGCCTTCGAGGCTAAACAATTGTGATGTTTGAATTTTGTTGAAGCTAATGAACACTTGACAATATGGAAATAGACGTGGTGATTATTGTATGTTAATCTCAATGATGGTATTTATTCAAGTTTCTTGGAATGCATGTTCATGTTTAAAGTTATTATTCTTGAATGTTTGATCATAAAAATTTACATGTAGTGTTGGAAAGCCCATGTAGAGATTATGATTATTGAATCTTGTTAGTTGTTGATTTGATTCGTAGCATGAAACTAGGAATGGTAATTGCTAACATGATTAGGATGATGATTTGAATATGAGTATGAATTCTTGCATTTGGATTTGTAAAGACCTTATGAATGTTTATATGAATTCTATTGTTTGTGTTCATGTTGGATTGATGATTTAGGCCAAAGTTGTTGTTTAGCATGACCATGCTTGTGATTTATGTCAAGAGCTTGTTGAAGATATCATTTACTTGAAACCAAGTTAGGGTGATTAATGTGTTGTTCATGTTAGTTTTCCTTAATTTGTAGAGTTAGGAGTTTTGATTAACATTAACTCATTATTAAAGATTAACATCAATTTAGCAAGAGAGCTTAAAGAATGAATCTTAGGTGATTAAAATGTTGTTCATTATAATTTTCCCAAGATTAATAAAACTAGGGGACCTTGATTGGAAACTTAGTTGATTCTAAGACTTGCATCACCATTAGTTTTCCTTAAAAAGTTGTCATATGTTTATTAGTGGATACTTAATTCAAGCAACCTTTCTTAGATATTGTTCTTGTTAATTCAATTGGTTAATTTTTATCCTTACATGATAGTTTAAAAACAATCAAGAAATCAACTCATTGATCGAAACAGGTTTAAAAGTAACGAAAATTTAGTATTGAGACACCGAGTCCACGGATTGATATCTGGTTCTTACCAGTGAACTATACTACCACCTGACGGGTACACTTGCCCTATGTGTGTGTAGATGGTTTTAAGTAAAAACTATTTTAAAACCTAATCTGTGTGAATAAAAATTATAATAATAAAAATATATTTAATTCACGCACATCATGTACCTTAGGTTTCGGCAAGAGATACGAAAACGTAAGAGGTTGTCGGAAAGGTATAAATCTAAGCTAAAATTAGGTGGGCGAAACCATCCTTTATTTACCTTTTCCGGACCTTGTTAAAGAAGGTGTGCGTCGACTCACTCTGGTCTAAACCGTTGGTGTGAAATTCACAAGCCGTTAAGGCATCCTTCATTGCGAGGTTGATACTAGGACGATTATCGTTTTTTTAACGGGGCTAGGGTGGATTCGTTGGCCTTGTTATCGTTTATTCCTAAATGTGGCCCCATCGAATCTCCTTCGTTTTTGTTCGTTGATGAACATCGTGCATTCATCATGGATTCTATTTCTTTCAGTTTTTGGAGAATCCTCTTTTCTATTTGACATAATTCTTCCAAGCTTATGTATCTTATGGAAGAGGTTTGATGGAATTAAGGATGATGGTAGTTATTGTTTTTACTCTCGTCCATCTTAAGGCGATTGTCATAGGAAAACAATGGGTCTAAGTAGTGGGTATTAGTTTTTAGAATGGGACATTCTAAATTTTTATGAACTCCTCCACATAGCTGACACCATTCACCGTAAGAGTGGCGGGGGTAAAAATAATCATTAACATCCATATTTTTCAGATGAGGTTTTAACCGCTATGATCAAACAGTACTGTTTTCTAGAAACTGTTGTTGAGGCACGACACCGTGTAATTGTCACACGGCCTCGTGCTGCAGCTTCTATCTGGTAGAAAACAGTCTTGGGTTACTGAGAAACTAACACGGCTATGTGTTGATCAAACACGGCCCCGTGTTATTTCTGTAAAGAGTAGAAAAATTTAAGAAAAAGAAGAAAAACCTAAAAATGAAAAATTAGAAAAGCATAAAATAATTAGGCCGCCGATTTTATACCTTCTTAAAATTCTTGTGTCCCGGCAACGGCGCCAAAACTTGACGTGGAGCGGAGTGTGTATGATTTTTAGATATATTTTTAATACTTTTCACTCGTTTATTTAAGTTTTAAATTTTTAAAACAAAATATAACACTATCACTCTCTACAACACGCTAGGGCAAATGCAACCATCATTGGCGTAGTATAGCGATGGTAAGACACCGATGTCGTCTAAGGACACAAGAGCTTTTAATACCAGAATATCATCGACGTCTAATCTAATCAAGATTTTAGAAAAAAAATTTGATAAGTAAATAAATAAACTGAAATAATAAAAGAAACAACTAGACAATATAGAATCACTTGGTTCTGACTTGTTATTTATATATTCTTTTATGATTTCCGCACTTTATGTTTTTAAAAGATTATCTTGGTTAATCAGTCATATTGGTCTGAGTCATCAAGGATACAGTCCCGCAAGACCAGAATATTAAAAGATAATTAAGTAAGTTATTAATGCAAAATGTGGCATATCCCTCTTTTGGAGGCAATACTACCCTCGGCCATATGGGTCTGAGTGAGCAGGGATACAGTCTCACAAGGCCGGTTTAAAGTTTTAATAGTAATTTATTTATAAGGGATTCAAGTTGTTCTTACTTCCCTCGATTTGATGCTACCTGACTCAAAGGAAGTCCTAATAATCTTGAATCAAGTCCTCGCAGGATCTATACAATAAACGAGGCAAAAACTTTACCCAAACCACCTTTCTAACCCTCTTTCAGGTAGTTAATGCGCTTTATATTGACTGTAAAGACACGAATGGGTGAATCAACAAAACATGAAGAGACGATAGAATAAGGTTCACTTTCAATATAAAAAGCTAGATATTAAAGTCATTAATACAAACCCAATTAAAAAGTTTACCAAAGCTTGGAAATCAAAAGTAATACATAAATAACTTGTCTTCACCAAGTGATGTAAGAGCTTAGCCAAGCATGACCTTTTGTTTGACGAAGGCTCTTACGATCAATCTTGGATCCCGAGACTACGACACACACTCTAAAGATGGATGATGGATGAATGTGGTGGATAATGGTGGTGTTGTGGTGGTGGAGTGGTGGCAGGTGTGAGAGAAGTGGTTTGCCAAGGGATGGGTTGAAATTAAACCAAGCACCCTTATTTATAGTTAAAACAGAAGCTTCACACGGCCCCGTGCCTGGTGGGCACGGCCCCATGTCTTCCTTCTTCTTTATCTTCATTTAATGCTCTTGTTAGTTCAGATGCTTGCACGGCCCCGCTTATCATCCTCAAACTGATGGACAATCTGAACGCACCATTCAAACTCTTGAAGATATGCTTCGAGCATGTGTCATAGACTTCAAGGGAAATTGGGACGCTCATCTACCATTAGTTGAATTTTCGTACAACAACAGCTATCATTCAAGCATCGGCATGGCACCTTTTGAAGCTTTATATGGTCGTAAGTGCCGATCTCCAGTATGTTGGCACGAAATTGGGGAAGCTCAAATCACCGGTCCAGAATTGATTCAAGAAACCACAGACAAGATCCATCAAATTCGAAACAATCTTCTAGCGGCTCAAAGTCGTCAAAAGAGTTATGCAGATAAACGACGAAAACCCTTGGAGTTTAACATTTGTGATCATGTACTTTTAAAAGTATCACCGTGGAAGGGAGTAGTTCGTTTTGGTCAAAAAGGCAAGCTAGCACCACGCTACATAGGACCTTTCAAGATACTCGAAAGAGTAGGACATGTAGCATACAAGCTTGATCTACCAGAAGAACTCAACAGAATTCATCCCATGTTCCACGTATCAAACTTGAAGAAGTGCCTCGCTGATGAGAACCTCCATATTCCTCTGGAAGATATTCAGATAGATGAATCTATGTATTTTATTGAAAGACCAGTAGAGATCATGGACTTCGGAGAAAAACGTCTATGACGAAGTCGCATTCCAATTGTTAGGGTACGTTGGGAGTCGAAACGGGGACCTGAGTTTACTTGGGAACGTGAAGACTCAATGCGCGAAAAATACCCGCATCGTTTTCCTACTACTACTTAAATTTCGGGACGATATTCCTAAAGGTAGGGGATACTGTAACATTTGTCAAAAACGGGTTTTCCAAACCCGCTCCGTTTGTAATCGAATATCAAGTTATAAATGTATCGTTGCGTATTTATGTCAATTTTAATTTTTAATCATGCATAATTAATAAACAAACTAGAATATAAAAGTTATAATTGATAAAAAGTAAAAATAAATAAATAAAATGAAAAATAGGCTGCCGGGACTCGAACCCGGGTCAGCCGGAAAGAGTTCAAAGACTTATCACACACATATGTAACCACTCCGCCACTTGATGTTTTCTGTGAATTCTAAGAAACAATTAAATTTTATGGTCAATCATGAAGCGATCTGGTTACGCTAACTGTAACCGAAATCGGTCACCAAACGTCCAAAAACGTTTGATTATTCGCGGTTTACCGATTATAACCGATACACCGACACCTCCAATCAATTTAGCTTTGAATGGACTTGAATTCAAGAGTTGATCGGTTTTAATAACCGAAAACTTGCACTTCCTGAATTACTCCAATCATAGTCCCCTCTCGCGACTCAAACACATCTGCAAACCTTTAATTTCACTTTCGCAATACTTTCAGTTCGTCGGAGAAGCAATTTGAACTCGCCGGACTTTCGCCGAAAAACCGTGTTTTCCATCAAATCAGTAAGTCTCTCAATTCTTTCATTGTCTATCAGTTGTTAAGCTGTTGCTAACTCGAACCCTTCAATCGGAATCAATTTCAGACGTCGATATCGGATAATTCACTCTCGCCGGAAAACTGCTGAAAATTCTCAATTCTCGCTGTGAAACGGTATAGCTTTCTAAACCTCCTGGAAATTCTTGTTCTGTGCTTCAATTTCACTTTTAGCTAATAAAAATTGTTACTCTGTTCGCTCAGACGAAATCCGTAAAAACAGAGCCGACAACTTGCCGGAATTCTGAGATAAATCGTTTCTCCGGTATGTTTACTTCCAAAATCGTCTCTGCCATTCCATTTTAGTCTTTTGAATGTTTGTCAATCGAATTAAACAAGAAACAATAGAGTAATCGTAGGCTGTGATTCTGTAACGAAGAAGACGAAGTTAGGTTGATTATAAGATTAATATAATTTGGATATTATCTCGGGTTAGACACACAGTCCAGCGGTGGACTGTCTGCACACATATATCACACGCCGCAAGTTCGATCCTTGACACACGTATGCTCTGTAATAAAGATGTTTTATTTTTCTAACTGAACCGGATTAACTTACGTTAGATGTTAAGTATAATAAAAATCGGTATATTAACCAGGTTAGACACACAGTCCAGCGGTGGACTGTGTGCAACACTAACCCACAGGTCCCGGGTTCGAGACCTGTTGCACGCTCCGGTTCGATGATTTAAAACACTTTTTGAAAATAAAAGAAACAAACTGAATTAGTATATAAATATAATTAAAAACAGAATTATTTCGGGTTAGACACGTAACTCAGTTGGTAGAGCTCCGTGCACGCTACGGGAGGTCTCGGGTTCGAGTCCTGCCCGGCGCATACATGCACACAATAGAACCGGTCAAACAGTCAAACAGTCAATTGTCAACGCAAAAGTCAACATTTTTTTTTATTTTTTATTTATTTAATTTAATTCAAAAATCAATTAAAAATACTTAAAAATAATGTTTTTAAAGATAGGAAATAGCCTTAAACTCACAAAAATATATCTAAAAATCCTATTAAAATTATTAATAAAATCCACTCATTTACTATACCTTCCATTATTATTTAGGTTAGTTAATCCTCGTTGATCAATCCTTCAAACTCGTGCGCATCTCATCATCTCCAACCAACGCACCCAATGTGAGTGAATCTCTACAAATTCCCCGTTTTAAACACGTTTTTGGGGTGTATCATGTGTCTTACCAATTATTATATTTAAATCATTGTGCATACATCATATCATGAACAAATGTGTATTCAGTTTGTATCAACTGTTTGTGTGGTTATTGTTTAGATTTAATTTATTATTTTCAGTACATGCAATATCATAGGCCGCCGCTCCCCATTACATTATGAGTGTTGAGCAGTTCCCCATTACATTATGAGCGTGAACCTGGCGTTGCCAACATACGATCGGCTCCGTTTGATTGAGCCTTGATCGCACAGACATTCATCATAGGCCGTCAGTTCCCCATTACATTATGAGCGTGAACGTGACGTTGCCAACATATACAGTTTCATTCATGCTATATATTCATGCAAGTTCATATGTTATTGTATGTTATTGTTTGTGGTTGTTATTGCTATTGTTTGATTATTTACATTTGCTCACATATGAATATTGCACAATTTTTCCTTGATAAAAATAACAAGAAATCAATAACAAATGTTTATCTAACAAGGTTCACTCGCCAACTTATGTTGACCCAAAAACCCCCATTTTACACATGATACAGGTGATCCAGCCGTAGCAAGAAACACATAGGATTGGCTTAGAAGAATAAACTGGTTTAGAGCTTGGATTGTTTAGTTGGTTATTTTTCTTTGTATTTGTATGGACATGTTTGGATTATTGAGAATGTAATTTTGACTTTAATAAATATGAAACATATTAGGAAATATCATGAGCTTTGGTGATAACCCAATTATGCCCCGACTCTTATTCCGCTGCGGGTCGGGGTGTGACAGTACTATCCAATATTTTGCATATTTAGGAGTCGACCACGACCCGTGTCCAAGGGACACGTCCCCATGTCTCTTGTCTTCTTCTTCTTGGAATCTTGAATGGGGACACGACCCCATGCCTAATAGGCACGGCCCCGTGCTTGTTTTCTGATTCGTTGTTTTTTGGTCGTGGGGTGAATCTCGGAAGGTTGGTATAGTGTATCATCTTTCCTTCTTTTGTATTTATGATGGCTTTTGCCGTCAATTTGTTCCTTTTGTACATTTAAGATCTTTTAATCCTGAAAATCAATAGTATGCAAGAAACGCACTTTTTCTAACGTTAATATTAAAAAATGGTTGATTTTATACCTTATTTGATATAATTTATATGTTGAATTTGACGCATATCAATGGGTCATATCCAAAAACTTAGCCTCAGGCCCTTGTGTAATATTGTGTTTTCTATTTTTATTTGAATTATTATTGCTACCAATTAAATAAAATTGTTTATTACCTGGGTACCATAAAATGTTTTAAACCAAAAAATAATTATTTATTATTAGGTTATAGACTCATGTATCATCATCATCATCATACGCAGTAAATCCTATTAATAGTGAGGAGGGTAGATATAGACAGCCTTACCTCTACCCCGTAGGGATAGAGAGGATGCTTCCAGTGAGACCCCCGGTTCGATTGAAGTTTTGTATCAAGCCTTGGACCTAAGGCACATAACACTCAAACAATCAGGACCAAGACCGATTAATGCATGTACCCCCGTGTCTTTCAGCTATTAACGCCACCACATGATGCATGATTAACCATCCGCCGCTTTTAACGTTATTTTCACGAAATTAGTAAAATAACGTTAAAGTTGGTACCTTTGCCCCCCGAGCGCACACACACATATATATATTATAGACCGGTGTATTATATGAAACAAATAATAAAAAAGATATGATTTATAAATATGTATATGCTTCTTATAAAAATGATATAATTTTATTAAACATGTTAAATATTAAAAGAAAATGTTCAGTATATAAAAATGTTTTATGTACAAAGATAACATTTTTTAAATAAAAAAAAAGGTTATTAAAAATTTGTATGCTTCGTATAAAAACGATATAATTTATATTACACTGGTTAAATAATAAAAGCAATGTTCGATTTATAAAAAAAATGTTTTATGAACAAATTTAACATGTTTTTTAAATAAAACATTTTATTAAAATATAGTAGAAATCATTATTATTAGAGACGAAAAAATAAGGATGAGAAAACACCTAAAATGTGTTCGATCTCGTTATTTATATTTATATTTAGTGTATAATATAAACATATGTACATATGTGTCAACCACTAATCTATATTTAAGAGTAATACTAGTTTAAGTACCTGTGTATTACATGGACGGTCTTTAAGTAAATTATATTATTTAAAAATGTTGATATAAACTTTTAAATAAAAGAAGTTTCTTTCCATCATTGACTAATATAGTATTATCACCATGTCTCAACTTTTTTTTACTATTAATAGTGTGACATACAACTTTCATTAGTGAAAACCATATCTTTCACATAGAAATCAACTCGCTAGTGATTGTTATGGTGAAACATATAGACAATGGAAATTGTCTTCTATTATCTATCTTTTTGAATGTATCAAATTAATTCTATGAATAAACGTGCAAATACCTATATTACCTTCATATATTATCCCTGCTTTTATAACACGCTTACCAAGTGATTTGACTTGTAGTCTTGTGCCATTACACAAACCATTTATTACTTTAACTTCATAAAAGTATAAATACTTAATTTAAACTTTTTAAATGTAACATGTTTCAAAAATAAAATTATTCTTTAATTTAGTTTTTAATAACGAAAAATAATTTACACAATTAATTTATCTCATGTGCAAGTAGTTTTTAGTTTCAAGTGTTATTCTATAATTTCTCTAAATTACGTTTACGATTTCAAACCAGCTGTAACATGCGGGTTATTATTTATGTGAAACTAAAACAGTAAAAAATTGATAGATTAAATAAAATATAAAAATAACCTTTAAATAGCATTAAAGTTGTGGTGATAGCCTTTTATGTTTTTTTAATGAATTAGTAAACGAAACCTTTTATTCCACACAAAAAAAAAAAACAAAGGGAGAGCTTAGCGAGAAGCCGACTCCCCCTAACACCCTACAAACGCCCAACAAAAAACAAATAGACAACAAAGCAACATTAACATAATTCCATCTCTAATCCATTCCGGGCTAGTGGTTGAGAGGCTTGCGTTTTCTAATGAAGATTCAAGTTCAATCCCTACTTGTGTTACTTTGGTGGATATGATAATGATTGATAGAGCCTAGCCTCCTTGTAGAGGTGTCAAGTTCTATCCTGAGCCCACTCGGGTTTTCGTCTCACCGTGTGTTATGCCAGAAAGTTCTGCTCTTGTGGTGACAAAACGACTGTCAAGTGGCAGCCGACGGTATGGTTTTCTGGGGGAACGCCCAAGCCAAACTCTGAAGCCAGTGTGGGCCCGATTAACACAACATAGTCTGACCGGAGTGGGGCAACGGGGCTCTCCAATTTGTAGAGTGCGGTAGGCTAATACAATAAAGTCGTCGTTCTAAAAAAAACATAATTCCATCTCTAATGCATAGTAAAATTATAGCACTTAAGTTTCTACGTTCTAACTAGGGGTGTGAATTTCTGACACGACAAGAACCTAACACGAAATTCGCGGGTTTAGGTTTAGTCTAAACGGGTTCGGGTCAGTTTTAGGTTGAACCTCCGAACCCGTTTAGCTAACCGGGCCGGGTTCAGTCAACCCGTTCGGGTTGACGAAGTTAACCCGTTTAACCCATTTATATCATTATTTTATTTTTTTACAAATGTTATATGACTTTTTTTTACAAATGTTATATGACTATATGTCATAAATTAATCCGGGGTGTGTATAATTTTATTATTTTAAGTTATAATTATACCTTAAAAAGGGAGATTGACATAAAATTTTATATAATTAAAAAGCTATTTTATTATATACTTGTGTTTTTAAGTAAAATTTTAATTCTAATATATTAATTGCGAATTTTTTTTTTGAAAATTCGGTTGAACGGCGTGTCGGGGTTCCGGAGGGGTCAATCCGTTTATTTTCGGATCGTGTTCAGATTATATATATGACAAGATTTTCGGGGTTGGGTCGGGTTAACCCGCCAACCCGACCCGTTTAGCACCCCTGATTCTAACCATGTTTGTGTTCTTAAAAATCTTAGGTCTTAGATTGGTTGCTTTTTCATATTGTTTAATTGGGCCCATGGCTCATCATCATTTACATATTAAATGTCCATTGTCCAACTCCAACAAGGCTAACTTTATTTATGTCCAACAAGGCAACTTTATTTTTATCAAACAACATGTCCTACACAAAAAAAAAAAAAAAAAAACTTGAATCTTTTATAGTCTGACTCCTTATTATTAGAGCTGTTTAATTCTTTTTCATTCCTTTTAATTTTTGAAATAGTGTTTATAATAGCAAATATAAGCCCAATAAATAATGGAATTTGAAAGAAACTTTCACTAACATAAATAAGATTGTTTAGCAAAAACCACTAATCTATATTTAATAGTAAGATACATTTGTAACAAACTATTCTTGGCTTTTAGAACACCCAAAATATATGGATAATTCAACCCATACATACAATTTTATCTTATAATACATCTCTTTTGTGTTTTAAGTATTATATATGCATATTAAATACTATATCTTTAACAAAAATCCCTAAAAAAAGGTAAAATACATATTGTAATAACCTAAAAGAAATAAAATCTTATCTTAAATTCTTAAATTAAATATTATTATATCCGATTTATTAGCCTGAAAATACATTGTTTGAGATAGTATCCTTCTCCCGCCCCAACTCCTCCTCAATTCATATTCATATTCATATTCATATTCATATTCATACTCATCTTCAAATATCAAATCCATATAAATATAAATTTCTCAAATCCCTAATTTTACCCTTCTACTCAACAATTCATCTTCTTCCTCGTACATGATGTTTTGTTTCAATTAGTAATTAAATCTTCTGATGTTTGATTTTTACATATACTACAGTATTTGATTTGTACTTGTTTATTGATTTGTAGAAAAAAACTGTGATCGGTTCAGAATGGTGACGTTAGTTAAAGACAGTTGTGATGATAGTGTGTGTAAGGTTGAAACTGTTATGAAAACCTATGATCTGGACAAGTTAAACACCGAGTTTCTGTTGGAAAACACGGAAGCTGTTGGAGCGGATGTTGTAGTTCAAGTTCAACCGATTGAGGAAATTGTTGAGGTAGTTGAAGATGATAACATATCTCCAGTAGTTGTTATGGAGAATGCTGAAGTTTTGAGCTCGAAAGACGACGATGCAGCAGAATCAGTTGTAGAACTTCGGCCGATGGAGGAGATTGTTGAGGTGATTGAAGATGATAAGATTTCTCAATAGTTGTTATGGAGAATACTGAAGTTTTGAGCTCGAAAGACGATGCAGCGGAATTACTCAATAAGGCTATAGAACATCGGCCGATGGAGAAGGTTGTTGAGGTGATTGAAGATGATAAGATATCTCCAATGGTTGTTATGGAGAATGCTGAAGTTTTGAGCTTACTAAATAAGGCTGTAGAACTTCGGCCGATGGAGGAGATTGTTGAGGAGATTGAAGATGATAAGATGTCTCCAATGGTTGTTATGGAGAATGCTGAAGTTTTGAGCTCGGAAGACAATGTAGCGGAAGCAGTCAATAAGGCTGTAGAACTTCGGCCGATGGATGAGATTGTTGAGGCGATTGAAGATGATAAGTTATCTCCACTTGTGGTTATGGAGAATGCTGAAGTTTTGAGCTCGAAAGACGATGCAGCAGAATCTGTTAAAGAGGCTGAACATGTGTTGGAGATAGAAGCTACCAATAATGATCCATTCGTGAGTGCATCGGATGGTATAATCGATGATGGTGAACAAACACAGTTTGAAGTTAAGGAAGCTCCTGTTATGGATCAAGTTACATTAAGTTTTCCAGCCACATTTGTGAGGCTTGAACTTAATATTCCGTTTGGCTCATTCGGTCAATCGGGTGACAAAACTAGTGTGTTGAAAGACTCGAACCCTGAGACTGAACCGGAATGTTTTGCTGAGGCTGTTGATGACATAGAGGATGGTCAACAGGACGGTCAAAGGGTCGGGGTTTCTGTTCATGTTCAGACCGAGGATGTTGAGCTTCCATCGTATTGCTTTGTGGTGAAAAATCCGGGATATGAGGATGAAAAGCTAAATGAGCAGATTAAAAATGCTGAGCTGGAGCTTGATGAGAAGAGGAGGTGTAAAGATGCGATTTCGGATGAACTTTACTTAAAATGGGTAACAAATATGTTAATACTTGAGTTGATGTTTCATTATAATGTTAGCATTTGTGTTTGTATAATTTGTTTGATAATTTATTTAACAGGAAAGTATATTGTTCCATAATGAGGCATTCCATACTAGAAACATGGAGTTAACGGCTGCAAGGCGATTAGTTAAATCAAAGAGGCACCAAATAGACCACGCTGAACGCGTCATCAACAGAATCAAAAATGCCGTTACAGTTAAAGATATCGATACCAAGGTATGATGTAACATTCCAACGCCTTTTTATTTCCTGTATGAAATCTGGTTAATTTTATGTGATGTATTTAGCTCATAGTTAGCTTTTGTTCTTGAAACAGATATCAAAAGCGGAGCATATTATAAAGAATGGAACACTGTGCTTCGAAGATGAAAAACAGTTCGCTCGTGAAATCAAACAGTTGAAGAGTTTGCGCGTTCAACTAGCTTCAAACATGGGTAGCCCAGATGAAATTCAACAAAAAGACCAATTAGACGAGCTCGTGAAGGTACATGTAAATTTACGCATTTAATACATGAATCTTTTTTAACTGTATCGTTAAAGTTGATCTTTTTATAACTGTATGCAGAATTTAAACGCGGAATTGAAAACCTTAAAAGATGATGTTTCAAAAACTGAAGTGGTTAGCTATATAATAAGGAGAAAATACCTTGAGGAGCTTGAAATGGTAAAGGAACTACGGGTCCAATTCGTAGCTGCTGAGGAATCTCGCAAAGAAGCATCTACGCGTTTAGAAAGTTTGAAGAAACAATTAAATGATAAGGTTTGTTATAAATTTTCCATATTAGTAAGGTTGGGATTTTAAACTGATAACTGGAACCTGACCCGAAAAAGTAACCCAAACCCATTATGATGTTAAAATTTTTGGAACCTGTGACCCGAAGAACACCCCTAGTATTACATGTCTCTAAAAGTTTGAAGTACTTATTTAAACATTTTTAAGTAAAATAATATGTACGATGATTATGATAGCGAGTTTACATGATCACAGTGAGTTTGGATAAGCATGTTTTGTTCATCCAAACGTTAATAACCGATTTATTGCAACGCACTTATGGACTAACTTTTTATTTATTTTAGGTGGAAAGATTCTTGGGTAAATGGAATAGAGATGAAGAATTCAGGACAGACTACATTAGCCGGCACAACATGGTTGCAACACAAAATACACACGATGAACCTACATGCGTGTTCTCACACGATGAAATAGAACCCATGTCCGGTATTACTTTAGAAACACTTCAAACAGTTAAATCTGTTGAAGAACAACACTCGGATGGTCCGATTAAGGAGAATGTATTTGAGGAAGTTGAACAAGTGATTAAAACCGAAGAACCTATCGAACCAACCGATATAATGGAGATTAAAGAAAATGAAGAAACAAATGAATTAGTGAAAGAAGAGATTGAAGTTATGTTGAAAGAAAAAATCTGTTGGAGGAAAAGATGAAAGCAAATGAGGCCCATGAAAGGAAGAAACAAAATACTAAAAAGGCCCCCACACGGGCTGAGATGAAGGCCCAACAGCAAGAAAGGTTTCTTTTTCTATATTTCATTTTGCAGAAAATGGTATGGTTGGGTTGGGTAACGTGCCAAAAACTTGAAAAGAGTTTGGGTAGATAAAAGGGTACCTTTTAGTTCGGGTCAAAAGGGGGGTTTGACGGGTTGACCCGGTTGACCAACCCAATAACATCACGATGGTACTTAGGTTTAAGTGTGTTTGTATCTTAATCTATTTTAATGTAATATTGATCTATTTTTAAGTTGTATAAAACGGGCCAACGCTTTTGTACTCTCTTTTTTTGTATATTGTAATTAACTAACGTATCAAGTACACAAATTTTAACCCTTTTCATCTATAGTTAATATTTTACATTTGGCCCGTTTGACTTGTTATCATTAAGCTACAAAATCTTTATCTCTACGAGTATGTAACTGAACTTATATTGTGCAGAGGAGATTGAAAAAGAAGGAAAAGAAGCGGGCAGCACAGGAGAGAAAGCGGGCAGCTAGAGATGCCGCCATCAACAACATATATAATGGAGTCGTCGCAGAGTCAAACAAGTCAAAGGAGGTTGAAAACACAAACGCAAACTCTTCGATGGTGGCTGCGTCAATCAGAAACCAGAAAGCGTGGCAACATTGGGGAAGTATGGTGATCACTGTTGTCGTTCTAATTCTATCGGTTTTTTCACTTCTCCAGTAGCAAATACCAAGTATTTTTCGAAAAGCAACACTAGTAACTACATAGTATTGTCTACATTTTAGTTCTAACTTCATTAATTTAACTATGTATTATTAGATTGTTTATAATTATAATATCATTTTCATGTAAATATTTGTTTTGAGATTGAACATATTTGTTACATATTGAGTAGTACCTAAACATGGTTGGAGGAACATATGCAAATGCCACCCTGAAGACAGTTGGAGTTGTACCTTTGGCTTATTGGGTGGTACATGTTCACATTCTAAGATTCCTTTGTACCTATCTATTTGGAGTTGAAAGAACAAGTAATTGACTTCCAAATGGTGAATGGGGTTTGGGGACCATAAAATGGTACTATTCTCATTTCTCAATAGGAAGCTGGCATTAGTTGTCCACTATTAAATTAAAATTAGTTTTCTTTTTTTCTTTATATTCAAAAGAAAGAATATCTGTACCTTATTTCCTTTGTTTAACTTTAATGATGTGAGAAGTTAATAAACACCAAATTAATGATGTGAGAAGTTAATAAACACCAAATAATCAAATCATTCGAATAGATTGGGAAATAGATGGTTCTGTTCTTATTTTTTTATATCATTTGAGTTGATTGAGAAATAGATGGTTCAGTTTTTATTTTTTTTTATAACCAACTTGTTGGGTTTAGTAATGATTATGTGTGTCAAGATAACCGATTTAGGGGCTGTTTGCTTACCTCTTAATGAGGCTCTTAATGTTCAGAGTGTTGTTTTGCAAGTATATGTCTGAATGGTTCAGACATTTGCCTCTGAATGGTTAAATTTATATTGAGTCTGAATGGTTAAGACCTTTAATCTGAATTTGTCAGACATTTGCCTCTGAACGGCTAAACATTATACTGGCTCTTAATGGTTCAGGCCTCTTACTGGTTCAGACCTCTTGCTGATTCAGCACGTAACCATTCAGAGGTTGCCAAACAGCCCCTTAGCCGAATTGAAGCCGACAATAAAACCAACATTTGTAGTTTTTTTAAAGAATATGTCATATCTTGAAAAAGTCTTGTTATAGTTTTTCTTTAATTATATAAATAATGTCTTAATCGTTGCTTATTTTCCTTCATAGATTATATGAATGTTTCTTTGTTCTCCTTCATAGATTATAATTTGTATTATTTAAACAATATGTCATATCTCGAAAAAGTTTTGTTATAGTTTTTTTTCTATAAATAGCATCTTAGTCGTTGCTTATTCACCCTCGTAGACTATAAGAATGTTTTATTTGACAAAATCTGATTGGATAATCGCAATTAGCTTGAATCCAAAAATGTCCAAAATCCGAAGCAGACGGTTAACCTAATTAACCAAGTCATCGTTCTCAATAACCGAAAGTAACCGAACAATTAATAATCAGCACACTTGGTTATGAAATCCAAAAACGTCAGTATTCTAAGGCTATGTGTTGTGATAACTAAACCCATTGCCACATTACCACCTTGTCATTGCCATATAAGAATTTGACCATTAACTAAATACCCGTTAACAATGTGTTGTGGATTAACTAAGACTATAGGGTGTGGTCATGACTCTTCACATCAGCGCATATCACCGATCTCTAATCCACCATCCAAAACCACTACCCTAAAGGCGTGGTCATGACCCAAACTACCACCCTAAATTAATAAACATGCACATGTTTAAAATATTGGAAAAAGAAAAAGGAGGCCCGTCATGGTGGATGTTTGAGGGGGCAACCCCCCCCGCACTATAGGTGTTAAAATCGTTTTTTGTTTTCCTTCAAAAACAAAAACCGGTTTTTTAATTCAAAAGAGTAACTGGTCCAACCGGTTCCCGGTTTTGGCCAAAAACAGTTTTTAACCAGTTTAAACCCGTTTTTTAAAACCGGTTTCAAACATCAAGAACCCTTACCGCTACACAAACCACCGGTCCGATTCGGGTTGGAACCGGTTTTTAAAAAAAACGGTTTCATTTTTTTTCGGTTTCGGTTCTAAAACCGGTTTTTTGTACACGTCTGCGCCCACACCCTTCAACCTAAACACCCAACAACAATAACTAATTCAAAATTTTAAAAAATAAAATAATAAAGAAAGGCATGTGATTGGTTGAAAAAGACATGACCATCACATTTTCTCCATTAGCCACCATTAACCCAATGGCTGAATCCCCATTAACTAAAGCGAAGGGCCGAAGGAACGGTGTTGAGCCCCGTTAATGAGTGTTGTCACACCCCCTCCATTATTTCAAACGATACCTAATACCATTGATAGAGTATTTCCATTATTTCACAACGATTAGCCTAATACCATTTTGATAGAGTATTTATTAGCATCGCTGATTTCGATCTTTTGTAATATGCCATATAACATGATAAGTTGAAAAAAGTTTAGACCACAATCAGTATTTTATAACAATTAACAATAATTAAGTCGTACAAATATTCTTTCATAAGGCAAAAAAAACTTGAATGTTCATATAATGTCATGGCATTATTTGTTTTAATAAATAAAGTTAAAATTATTTGACACTTAATTGATTGTTTTTGGTGTAACTACGTAAGATCTTTGACTGAATTTAATTTAATTTAAATATATTTAAAAGTAAATTATTAAACAGGAAAGAGAGACAAAGAAAGAAATAGTAGTGTGGAGACATAAAGGTGACATTGCACATGTTAACAAATGCATTGTACATGTTCAACAATGTGCCTTTGCTTTTGGTTTGGTAATGAAAGACCCATTTGCCCACAAACCCACTCTTTATTTAGTTTAATATGACTAAATAAATATGATAACACAATTAAAATATATGTAATACAAATTAACAAGTCCTAAAGAGTGTTAGGAAATAGTCTTTACAAGCATGTTAGGAAATTTTAAATCCTAAAGAAGTTATTAATGTATAAAAAGTATGTTAGGAAATTTAAAATCCTTAATAAGATATCAATGTATAAAAGTTAAAAACTACAAATAAATCTTTATACCCACACTTACATAATTATCAATCACTCTTGTGGTTGGTTTGATTTTTTTTTTGTCTTATTTGTCCTTTTGTATGTTTGTTATTTTTACCTTTCAATTTTTTTGCATTTAGACGTACAACCCCTTAATTTCTGAAATACTCTGAAGTCGAGTTTTACATGTTTATTTTTATGTAAGTGTGGGTATAAAGATGCAAGTTTATTTACGTTTCGACGTAAATTTTTTCAGAAATGAGTCGGATCAAATATAATATGTTTTCGTGTTTATCTTTATATACGTTTTCAGTTGATCCATGTTTTAACGTAAAAATTTTACGAAACGTTGAATTTGGTAGTTTTTGAATAAATTTCGATTATCTATTCTAATTTCAACTTATTCTCTCTCAAAAATATAATATTATGGCCATGTTTGACTTTTTTATTTATTAATTATTATTAAGTACGTGATCTTTTTTCCGGGATCCAATTTTTTAAGCTTTAAAAGGTAAGCTTTTATATTACGATAGATTCATTATGATTCATGAATATAAAGTGCAAACGCGTTATTTTCATGCATTTCATGATTATAATAAAATCTTGAGTGACCCAGACGGTATAAATATATTTAAAACAAACATAGGTTTCTCCAAAACGTAAACTCAATAATGTATATGTATAAAAAAAATTAAACTGAAAACTTTAATGTATACAGAAATTTAAACTGAAAACTTTGCTAAGAATTGCCATAAAAAAACTATACCAAAAACATATTTCTAACCCACGGTAAAACACTATTAACAGAAAAAAGTGATGTGTCTGTTACATTGCAATTAAAAAAATATAAAGTACTTGTTTGAAATAAGAACCATGATTAAATATGATGTTGAATACTAAACAAGCATTTCATTTGTTAGTCAACTATAAGAAATTTTAGTATATTCCAAGTAAAACTAAAATTTCGACAACAATGTTATAAAAAAAATTATTTACCAACTGTCAAAATATTTTGATAAAAAAACATAATGTATGTATTTACATTCGTACTAAGAGACTGTTTTGCAACTTCTGAATGGTTAAGTGTTGAACCAGTAAGAGGTCTGAACCATTAAGTGTTGAACTAGTAAGAGGTTTAAACCATTAAGAGTTAGTATAATGTTTAACCGATTAGAGACAAATTTCTAAATCATTCAGACATCTGCTCATGAAAAAACAGTCTGAACCATTAAGTCCTGAACCAGTAAGAAATCTAAATCATTAAGAATACTATTAAGAGCTAAACAAACAGCCCTTTAGTTGGGTAACTTGATGTATGCATGTATGTATCCATGCAGATATTTTAGGGAAAATACATATTTAAAACTTTACTAAGAAAACAATTACTTTATAGATAACAACGGTTTTACAAAAAGTATAATAATCCATAAGCTTTGTCAAAGAAATACATGAAAGGCATCTCCTTTAAAAAAGTATTTTAAATCCAACACCTCGTCACAAGAGGTTGGTTTAATCAAATGAGAAATGAACAAGTGTTCTCGAAACACTTAAAAAGGATATTTCTCTTATTGAATGAGATGTCTTGCATTATAAGCAAATGACATCTTGAAAAGTTAGTCGTGAAAACGTGATTTTCATTTACTTTTGAAACAAATAATTGTACTTATTACATGATATACGATTAATTAATCATGGACTTCGTGTTCTTCTCATGAGAGCTTTGTAACGAGCCATCATATGTAAAAAAACGAAGTTAAGCTGAATAAGATATTGATTTTAGAGTACTTAGTTCGATATGAAACTTAAAAGGAGAGATAGATAAACGTTATCTCATATATGCAATGGACAAACCTTGAAGTGGTATATGGTTGAAAGTTTTCTTTAGATATTCTTCCTTAGCCAAAAGAAATTAGTGGGGATCCTGGAAGGTGTGAAGCACCCTCCCGAGCACAAACTTGCCGTTACTGTGTGGATGGACATATCTGGTGTTTTCATGACACTTTTTGCACTTCACACACAATCACCACACCCCTCTTTTTTTACAATTGGTTCTTTGTAAGTAGCAGTAACACACTAACATGTGTGTTAATGCTTGACTTGGTTAGTAATTAGTTTTGCTAACAAGTGCTTGTTGTTGATGATCAAGCTCGTGCCGATGACTTGGCTCAGTTGCTACTGATGCGAGTTAGTGCTAAAAACTTATCGCTGATGGGTTGTTGTTGAGGACCGCCCAGGTTACCGTTGATGGGTTGCTACTTATGAGTGTCTCACTAATAGGTTGCTATTGATGTGCTTAGTACGATGTTGATGTTGCTCCCATAATTCTGCTAAGGTAAGCACCTATTACCGGGTAAAAAGTTGTTATTGCTTGATTATTATTACTTGGTAGACAATTGCTACAGGAACTCATTAGTCATTAATTGAAATGACAATTTAAGTTATTCACTTAAATTCATTTTAATACGATTAAATATTATTTATTACAAGATTGATGGTCGTTATTTTGGTCAAAGAAACTGGTTTCATTAATTAAATATGTAAATCAGGCGGAATCAGGCAAGGTCGCTAAACACGAGAAGGCTTGTTTAGAGAATCAACACGTGTTTATCTCATTCGCTTTTGATACATTTGGGTCCCTAGCCCCAGAGCTGTGGAATTTCTAAACAGGGTCCAACAGGTTGTGAATAGTAATCTTTCAACCTTTAAGGGCCGTTTCGTCTTTAGTATGATTGGTTTTGCAATTCAAAAGGGGGTTGCGGCGCAGCTTGTTGCCCGTTTACCTGACACTTGTTTGTAATTTGTTACTTTGGTTATATAATAAGCGTTAAAAAAAATATGTAAATAGAAAACAGTCAAGCTCTTTGAAACTCATTCATACTCTAGTAAACAACACTGGATTTACAGAATTTTAGGAATAGAAAAATATAATGAGGTAAACAAATAGTAAGTTAATGAATAAAATAAATAATAAAAAATAACAAATAAATTACTCATAAACAAATATTAAATATACTATTGCTTGTTTGGCTAAGCTTTAACTCAAAAAGACTTATTAACTTATGACTTTTTAAAAAATAGTTGATAAAAAAATGTTTGGATTAGCTATAAGGTGGGAAAAATCAATAAGTCAATAAGTTGTTTTGTTAAAAATGTTTGGCTTAGCTTATTCGTGTATTAGGGCATAAGGCAGGGTATTTGTGTAATTTTTTTGTGAAAAGTTATAAGGAGCTCAAAAAAGTCATTTCTTTCTGACTTTTAAAAATCAACTTATTTGCTTATAAAAAAGTCATTTTCAAAAGTCCTTATTAGTTTGCCAAACACTTTTTCTCCTTATTTGCAATTCGAAAAAGTAAATAAGTTATAAGGAGCTCTTGAAAAGCTTAACCAAACATGCCCTAAACAACAGACAAATAATATATGATATTCTCATGGCATATAAGAATGGTCAAACCAGACTATATCGTTTTATTTTACTAAACCCTTATCTAAAATTTAACAAAGTAAATTGTATATATCTTCTTAGATTAGTTGAATATTGGTGTCTTTGAATGGAGTATGTATCACGTATATCTTTAACTTAGTTCACGTATCTAGGTTTTGTCTTCCCATACATA
Source organism: Scalesia atractyloides (assembly GCA_947069175.1). Lineage (NCBI taxonomy): Eukaryota > Viridiplantae > Streptophyta > Magnoliopsida > Asterales > Asteraceae > Scalesia > Scalesia atractyloides. Next base: position 67,576,385 of record CAMTDV010000030.1, read on the forward strand.
CGAATAGGAGACAAAACCAAAATTCCACCAAGTTTCTATTTGAAGGGGTACACACCAACTACACATCTCCAACACGTTCAAAGGCAAAGACGCTCGTCTCCTGCTAACCTAACTTATACACGCTTGGAGCATGCCATTCCAATATGATAATTAGACTCAAGGACATAATCGTGGCCCCTCCCCTTGTGACGTACCATCAATTAAGACTTGAGAGTTGTGTTTACTCCCCTAATGAGTACATGACATAGCGAAACTATTGACCCATGTCAATAGGCGAGGCAAAATGGCTAGCTAACCAACGGTGTAAAGCGGGACCATATGTAGACAACCTTGTGACAACATGCTCTAGAGTGTACGTTAATGATAGTCCTACATGGAGAAAGTGTCGAGGGCACATCACCACCTAATGGTGACATCCCCAACCACTGCATTTTGCCAGCCACAAAGTGTAGCGCGCCCCATATGATCCATGACCATAAGACCTAAACTACTAACATTCATTGGAAAACAATCTGCATTACAGAGTTGTGTGCACACGCTACAAGAGTCCAACCCTAAAGATGTATATAATTACAAATCTCCCCACATCTTCAATTAAATTAACTTTTTTTCTTTATCAGTCTCATACACAAATACTCGTCATCATCACGTCAAAGATTCGTCACATGATTACTGTAGACATGCTAACATGTGGCCACTTGTGCAAAACTGTTATCCACGTTACATGCATCACGATAACTTTGCACCGAAACACTAGCCTCGATCCACATCCACGTGTCAGGTCCTTCATTTCAACACAAACACGTATACTTTATCTTAACAACCGATATCTCACTCTCACTTACCTTATTAGCTCACACACCTCTCACTATTCTTATACCAAATCCTTACTTTTGATAACTAACACAAAATTCTAAATTTTTTCAAAAAACATCTAATCTTTTATAAAAATATAAAACCGAAGTATATAGATAAAACTTAGAACTTATTTAAAAATCAAAAAATTTTAAATCGGCTATAGAGATATATGATATATCTATATATTTGGATGGTGGTGAAATGTGGGGTTTTTCCAAGAAGGTGAGAAGTGGGGTATTGTACGGCCAAAACCACCATCATTTTCCACTGTAAAACAATTGGAAAACAGAACTAAGCTGGAATTTATTACTGAAGTCTTTCATGTCCGTATGAAAAAAGGAACCCAACCAAATAGATAAACTAAAAAAAGAAAAAACAAGCCCCATTCGACTCGTACGATCACACCTTCCAATTGACTCCACCACCCTTTTCCCATCTTCTTTATCATCACCAGATCTATTCTCTCTCTGTTTCAGATCTACAATTCTCTTATCTGCTGTTCTTCAAGTTCTTCTTTAGATCCACCCACCAAGTGTTTGTGAAAAGTCCTGACTCAAAATTTTGATCTGGGGTGGTATGAACTCGTAGAGGTTGGTAAATCTTTGACTTTGCTGGCTATTTTTGTTGTTGGTTTTGTGTTTTATGTTAAGTTTTGTTATGTTTTATGTTGGTTAGTTAGTTTATGGATTATTGTGGAAAACCCTTGAAAATCTTGGAAAAAAGAGGGGAAACTCATTGAATTTGGTGGATTTTGTTGATTTTTGTTACCTCTATATGCTAGTTGTCTTGTTTATGGTTTTTTGTTGAAAACCCTTGAAAATATTGGAAAAAAGAGGGAAAGTTATTGACTTTGGTGGATTTGGTTGATTTTTGTGAAATTAAAAGGGGGGAATTGAATCAATTGATGGGATTTTGTTGGATCAGAAAAGGGTTTTGTGGATTTTTATTTTAGTAAGTGATTAAGAAAAAGGTTTGAGTTTTTTTTTAATCTTTTTTGTTAAGTTTTGTTATCTTTATATGTTTGTTCTCTTGTTTGTGGATTATTGTTGAAAACCCTTGAAAATCTTGAAAAAAAGAGGGGAAAATCATTGACTTTGTGGATTCGATTAATTTGGTGAAATTAAAGGGGGGAATTGAATCGAATCAATCGATTGATAAGATTTTATTGGATCAGAATAGGGTTGTGTTGATTTCTATATATAGTAAGTGATTCTGAAAAAAGTTTGATTTTTGTAGGAATTTGGATACATAATTTTGGTGGAGAGATGGAAGAGGTTGGTACTCAGTTAGCTCCTCCTTTGTACATGTACAACTCGATCGGTGCGGCTGGAAGATTTCCCGACGCGCATCCGATGGCGAAGAAACGCAGCCTACCGTTTCAAGACACAAACTGTATGCAACAGCAACATCAGCAATATTTTCAAAGGTTAATTCCGAATTTAGACGAGTTTCGAAACAGTTGGAACCCTAAAAATTGGGAATGGGATAGTTCACGGCTTGTGGCTAAACCGTTGGATACGATGGAGATTTCTCGAGAACAAGAAAAACAACAGCAACAACATCAGTCTGCTGTTAATACCGTTAATCCCGATATTTCAAAGAGGACTCCTGTTAGTCAAGTAGAAGAAGATTCGCGATTCTTGTTGAAACTCGGTGGCGGTGGTGGTTTGGTTTCCGGTGAAGAGGCGGTAACGCGGCCTAGTAAGCGGGTCCGATCTGGATCGCCAGGTGGTGGCGGTGGGAATTATCCTATGTGTCAAGTTGATAACTGCAAGGAAGATCTGTCGGCTGCTAAAGATTATCATCGCCGACACAAGGTTTGTGAGGTTCATAGTAAAGCTGGAAACGCCTTGGTTGGAAAACAAATGCAAAGATTTTGTCAACAGTGCAGCAGGTTCGTTAATTTAATGTCGTAATTTTCAATTAAATTTTTATAATTGTTTTAACTAAATTTATATGCAATATATTTTTTAGGTTTCACCCTCTTTCTGAGTTTGATGAGGGAAAACGAAGCTGTAGGCGTAGGCTTGCGGGCCACAACAGGCGAAGAAGAAAAACTCAACTGGAAGATGTTGCCTCACATTTATTACTTTCTGGAAATGAAAATAAAAATAGCAACGGAGATATGGACATTGTTAATTTACTTACCGTTTTAGCTCGTGCTCAAGGTATTATTACCAAAATACCCCTTCCATTTCTTTTTTTTAAATCTCGTGTCTTTCAAATCGTCCAATCTAATATTTATGATTTGTTATATATTAGGAAACACTGAAGACACAACGAGGAGTTCATCACCGTTACCAAACAAAGACCAACTCATGCAAATAATTAACAAAATAAACGCGTTGCCAATCCCACCAGTTCCCGGAAACGTAACTAATGTCGACAAAGATAAACCGTCTTCCGAGAGTCAAAAAGTCAACAGAAAAACTGGTTCATCAACCATGGACTTTCTTGGCGTTCTTTCGGGCACTGAATCGTTATCCCAAAAAGGAAACCACAGGGTCGAGACTGATAAACCCATGGCTCTGAAACCGGTGGCTGAGGTTCTTTCCGGTGGAGAACGAAGTAGTACGAGTTTTCAGTCTCGCGGTGAGGATTCTGATTGTCAAGTTCTCGACACACCGGTTAATCTACAGTTACAGTTATTCAGTTCGTCACCTGAAAACGATAGCCCACCAAAACTGGCATCGAGCAGGAAATATTTTTCATCCGACAGTAGTAATCCAACTGAAGAACACACACCGTCATCTTCGCCACCTGTCGTGCAGAGGTTTCTCCCGCCAAAATCTTCAAGGGGAAGATTGAAGCCTGAGAGTCTGTCGACTAGCGGTGAGGTTACCGCAAATGTTAAAGCTAGCGGCGGTGGTCATGGTGGCGGCACCGCCATGTCTCTTGAGCTTTTTGGGCCCAATGGCGGCACTGATAATATTTCCATTCAGAGCTCACCTTACCGCGCTGGATATACGTCTTCGTCTGGATCCGATCAGTCACCATCCAGTTTGAATTCTGATCCTCAGGTTGTTACTTGTTATTCATAAGTCATATGAAGGTTTTTTTTTCTTCCGTTTTCGTGTGATTGATTTGATTATTTTGGTATTTTTTTAGGATCGCACCGGACGTATATTGTTTAAACTGTTCGACAAGGATCCAAGTCATTTGCCTGGTTCGCTACGCACACAGGTGAATTTATTGTTTTTGAGTAAAATGCTGTTTTCGTCCTTGAGGTTTGGCCAGTTATGCGACTTTCGTTCAAAGGTTTGTTTTTTCGCATCTGGATCCAAAAGGTTTGAAATCTTGCCATTTTCATCTGGCTTGTTAACTCCATTCATTTTTCTCCGTTAAGGCAGGAGTATTTCCGTCTTTTTTGTTAACTTAAAAGAGCAATTCGGTCTTTTTCAGGGGTATTCGGTCTTTTTACATAAAGTGAAAAAGACCGAATTGCCCTTTAAGTTAACAAAAATGACGAAATAACCCTTGACTTAACGAGAAAAATGGATGGAGTTAACGAGCAAGATGAAAATGGCAAGATTTCAAACCTTTTAGATCCAATGCAGAAAAACAAACCTTTGGACGAAAGTCGCAAAACTGGCCAAATCTCAAGAACGAAAACGGCATTTTACTATATTGTTTTTGTTAGTGCCAAAAATTGAAACTAATTAGTTATATATTTAGTAACATTGTTTTGATTTGTTGATTTTCAGGTCTATAATTGGCTTTCGCAGAGTCCGTCTGAGATGGAAGGATACATAAGGCCCGGTTGTGTAGTTCTTTCAATTTACTTATCCATGCCATCGTCTTCTTGGGATCAAGTGAGTGAATATTATCGAAGCAATTATCTTTCTGTTCGTATAACGTTTACTGAGTAGTGAGTACTCACAATGTACTTTCTTGTTGCAGCTTGAAGGAGACTTTCTTCAGTATATCAGTTCTCTTTTAGCGAGATTCCGTGACGATTTTTGGGGAACTGGAAGGTTCTTAGCACATACTGAGAAGCAATAGCATCACATAAAGATGGTTAGTCATTTTTTGTCTCGTCTTTAACTTATATAATAATTAAAAATTTAATTACTTTTAAGAATTTTTTTGATATTTTATATTTTTTTATTATAGATATATACATGTGTATATATTGTTAATTTTTAACTATACACGTTTAAACATATGTACACTAGAAAAAACATGTTTAGAACCATAAGCTTTCTTTATACTCAATTGTACGTATATGTACATTATCAAACATAGATGTACAATACTCATGTTTCAATTTTAAACATGTATATACATATACGTATAGTTAAAGATTGACAATATACACATGTGTATATTTAAAAAAAAAAAACTGACAGAAAAAGCTGTGAAATTTCCAAAAAAAAACTTGTTTTTTTTTTTTTTTTTTTGCATTTTTGCTTAGGAAAAATGTGTGGTCCAGAATTGTTCTCAAGGCTCTCAATTTCTTTTACTTATAGTTATGTATTCAATATTTTTTTTACATAAATAAACTTGGTAAAATAGATGTATGTTTTTTTTCTGAAACATTTAAAGAGGTTGTAAGTATCTGAAACACTTATTAGAACTTTCGACACTATTTTTTAGCTCAATTTAAAAAATGCACATTTTACCTGAAAATGCGTCAAAGTTCTCATTTCTAGCTTTTATGTAGTTTTGTTTTGTTTTGACATTTGATGTATATGTTAAATATATCAGGGAAGGTCTACTTGTTTAAATCTCCGAAAGCATGGAGTTCCCCTCAGTTGATATCCGTCTCGCCGTTGGCTGTTGTGGCCGGAAAGGAGACTTCTCTTATCCTTAGAGGCCGAAATCTAAGGACACCTGGCACCAAGTGTGTATTTCTTTCTCTTTATATCCATTTTTATTATAATATTAAAATTTATATCGTTTGTTCATAAAGAGATGGGATATTAAATATTCGTGTCGTGTTATTTTTGCAGAATCTATTGCACACATGCTGATGGATGTACGTTGGAGGAAGCAACAAAATCAGCCTATCTAGAATCTACATATGAGGAAATAAGCACGTGCAGCTTCAAAGTCTCTGCACCTAGCACACTTGGTCGATGTTTCATTGAGGTATATAACTTCTTTTAGAGGTGGTAGTTTCAACCTATTATTAATATAACATTGTAGGGTGCTTGGCTATAGTGCCAAACCCCTCGTACTCTTTAATTTTGTCATTCATCCCGTCAACTTTTAGCATTTACACTTACATCCACTCAATTTTCTATAAATTTTGTAAAATATAATTTTAACCCCCTGGAGTTTCTAAAGTTAAAAACTTTCTATTCTTTAACTTAAAATACATTATTTCATTCCTAATTTGTTGTTTTTTTTTTGTAAATGAGTCAGGTTAAATATAATACGTTTATGTGCTTATATTTATGTAAGTTTTCAGTTCTACGTTTTGACGTAAATTTTGTTCTGAAATGAACCGGGTCAAATATAGTACGTTTTCATTTGACCACTATAAGTCGAGTCACCATTTTCTTACGTGCTTATCTTTATGTACCTATCGGTATAAATTTAAGTTGGTTTACGTTTCAACGTAATTCTTTTTCCGGAAATGAGCTGGGTCAAATATAATACGTTTTCGTGCTTTTATGTACGTTTTCAGTTGGTGGTTTACTTTTGACGTAAACTTTGTTCGCATACGAGTTGCGTAAATATAAGACGTTTTCATGTGACGGAAATTCGAATTACTTTATGTTTTGACATTGTCGCAACGGGCGACGGGGTGATATTACTAGTTTAATTATTAATAGATAAATTTGGGTTATTTTAAAAGGGAAGGGCAATAAAAGATTAGCAAGGGAACGGTCAAATAAAAAGAATTAGCTAAAAGGGAACGGGTCAGATGGTTTTAAAGTTGCCCTGACGACCTGTAGTTTAAGCATACAAGTTAATCATTGGATTTTGAATTGTGTGAACAGATAGAGAACGGTTTAAGAGGTACCAGCTTTCCTATTATTATAGCCGATACTACTCTTTGCCAAGAGTTGAGGCTTCTCGAGGCTGAATTTACTGACTGTCAAACAAAGTCAATGAAAGAAAGCTTGCACTTCTTGAACGAGCTCGGATGGCTATTCCAGAAAAAACAAGGAAGTTCCCCGTATAGCCTCACTAGATTCAAATTCCTGCTTGTATTCTCCGTAGAACGAGATTTTGTTGCGTTGGTGAAAACCCTTTTGGGAATTCTACTTCTTAAAAGCTCCGGTATTACAGACGATGAGTCGTCACTGAAGATGCTATCGGGGATTAATCTCTTAAACCGAGCTGTTAAAAGAAGGTGCAAGAATATGGTTGATTTGCTCATACATTATTCGATGCTTGATTCTCAAACTACTTCTCGAAAGTACGTTTTTCCACCAAACCTAGCTGGGCCCGGCGGCATCACACCGTTGCATTTGGCAGCGTGCACGTCTGATTCCGATGATTTGGTTGATGCCTTGACAAATGATCCACAACAGGTATACCAGCATTGTTCCATATATATGCTTTTTGGTATTTTTTAGTATTTGGTATAAAAGATTTCAATTTTCTACGAAAGATCTTGTCTTTTAGGAAAGTTACGTTTTAACTCTTGAAGTGTCAAATGGGTAAAACAAAATAGCTAAAGTTTCGGTTATGTTTAATGTGTCAAATATTAAATATAAGATATAAAATCTATTGAATCATTTCTTCTAAGAGTTGGATTGTTGAAATGATATATCTTGTAACGCATTGAGTCCCCAGCCAACAAATCTAAAGGATTTACTTTTAGCATGTCCAAGTGAGGGACCAAATGCGTTACAAAGTGCAAACCACAAGGACCATCTGTATACTTTTGGAAAGCTAGGGACCAAATCCAAAATTTTGGTAAACTACAGTGACCATCCGTGTACTTACTCCAAATTAATTAGTTTTTGAAATTTGGACTAAAAGTTTTTCGGGTCAATTCAGCCCAACTCTCACCAAAATTACACATTTTGACTTGTTACCCAACCAACTGACCCGCCCTTTTTGCCACCTCTACACATTGTTAGTTCACAACTAATGTTTGTTGATCATTTTGGCCCGTGCAGATCGGGTTGCTGAGCTGGAACTCGTCATTAGATGCAAACGGGCTGTCTCCATTTGCTTACGCATCTATGAGGAACAACTCATACAACACACTGGTGGCCAGTAAGCTCGCAGACAGAATCGCCAATCAAATATCAGTACGGATACCAAACGAAATTGAACTCCAAACAAGAACCCGCGACCACCAAGAGCTAAGTTTCAGAATAAGAGACCACACGGAACCCAAAACATGTTCGAAATGTGCACACGTGGCTGCAAACTTCCCTAAACGGGTCCCGGGTTCACAAGGGTTACTTCACCGTCCTGTACATACACTCGATGCTTGCGATAGCTGCGGTGTGTGTATGCGTGTGTCTTTTCCTTCGTGGTGCTCCGGATATCGGTCTGGTTGCACCGTTTAAGTGGGAGAATTTGAACTTTGGTTCAATGTAGAGGAAGTAAGTTTCGAAAATGCACCAGAAACTATAAGTAGGTTTATTTTTAGGTCAAAATTTAACTTTTGGGAAGGTGAATAAGCGAAAACGGGTTCATTAATCAGTTTAACATCGGTTTAGATGCGATACAGTTCCTTCCCTTGCCCCTAGATCAAGGTTTAAGCTGCTGTTCAAACTCGAACAGTGGCTTGAAGCGGAAAATGGGCGGCAGGTGGGCGGTGGTGGTTTTTGTCTGGTTGATGTTACTGATCGTGCTGACTTGTTACTGGTAGCGGTTCTTTTTTTCTTTTTTTTTTTTTTTTTTTTACTTCTATCTTATATATGCAAGTTTATAATAGTAGATAGCATGTTTTGGTTTTGTATATTGTTTTTGTTTTGACAAATGGAAAGGATGGTCTTTGTAACTCTCTTGTTCTCTTTCTTAATGAACTCGTTTTTATTGTCGTTCTGTTTCGAAAGTTGTTGACTGAAAGACGATAGGTCAACGGAGGATCAACAGTTGATCTTTTGAAATTAGTGTTGTCTGATGGTCTGATTAGGCCGATTTTGATGAAAACTTTAGGTGAAACATCAATTATGGTTTCGAGAAACGACAAATCAAACTAGACGAGCTAGGTTGGTCGTCCGGCTTTACTCTTTTGACCGCTCAACGGATCGGTTTGAATTTACACAGCCGGTTTCAAGTCTATTAAGTTGGTCAAAATGTGAAAATTGCTCGGTTTCAACGGCATGTATCATATTGTTTTGGGCATAAAAAACGAAAAAGGGCCGGCTCGAAATCAAGAATGAGTATGTCATAGTAAGTGACAAACACAAAATGTGCAGCATCAATGTCATTCTTTTTGTCTTTGTCCTTGTTTTATACCTCAAATAATGTTCTTTAAAGCAAATCAATCATCTTTCTAGTCCAAACATGGCAGAAACAGCACCGTACGAGGTCGATGACTGCAGAAGGGTGCTCAAAGTTTACAGTGATGGCTCGATATGGCGGTCAACAGAACCGAGCTTTCAAGTACCTGTACTCGATGACGGCTCGGTTCTATGGAAAGATGTCATGTTTGACCAACCCAATAACCTCTACCTACGGTTGTACAAACCGGCATTAGCCGTGGGTAAAAAGCTGCCGGTTTTTTATTACATTCATGGTGGCGGTTTTTGCATTGGTTCAAGAACATGGCCCAACTGTCAAAACTATTGTTTTAAGCTCGCGCTGGCTCTCCAAGCCGTGATCGTGGCTCCTGACTACCGGTTAGCCCCTGAGAACCGGCTCCCGTTGGCAGTGGAGGATGGGTTCACCTCCTTGAAGTGGCTCCAGGCCCAAGCTGTGGCGGCTGAGCCGGATCCGTGGCTTGTTGACTCGGCTGACTTTAGTCGTGTTTTTGTCTCTGGTGACTCGGCTGGGGGGAACATTGCTCATAATGTGGCGGTTCGGTTAAGTGCTGGCTTGAAGAGCTTGGAACCGGTTCGGGTTAGGGGTTATGTTCTGTTGGCGCCCTTCTTTGGTGGGACCCAGCTGACCGAGTCCGAGGCCCATGGGCCCAAAGACGCTTTCTTGAACTGGGAACTTATTGATAGGTTCGTGTCGTTTTACACCTCTTTTTCTTTGTTTCAAACTTGTGAATATGATCAAAACTAATTTGCAATAACAAGTCTGTGAGTCATTAACTACCCTCTCTATGTTCACACATGCTTTGTGACAAGGGGTGTAAACGAGTCAAGGTTCCCTAAGCTCGAGCCTAGATCGTATAATTTTTGAGAGCGTGATCTCAGGTCATATAATTTACTATAGTTTGAGCTCGACTCATTTCTAGCTCTATCTCTAAAGCTCTAGCTTGGCTCGTCAAAAAAATTTCAAATTGAATTGTTTGTTATTTATTAAATTCTTTATATATTTTATTTGTGTATGTATATAATTTTTTTGAAATATATATTTATTTATAATTTATATAACAAGATAATATTATTTAATTTTTTTATCATAATTCTATATATATAAAGTTATTATATAATCATAAAGAAGCTTAGTCAAGATCAACATGTGAATCTTTAACTCGGCTTGTGTATTAAATGATCATTAATTTACACTCGAGTTCATTCAAAGCTTGGCTCATTACAATCTCGAGTAGCTTATTAGTAGCTCGTCTCATTTACACCCTTACGGGTTTTCCGTATGATATATGCATTGTTAACTAAATGTTAAAGTGTCGGTTAGGTTCTGGAGGTTATCGATCCCGGACGGGGACACCATGGACCACCCTCTAGTGAACCCATTTGGACCGGTGAGCGTGGATCTCGAACCCGTGAAATTGGATCCAATCTTGGTGGTTTGTGGTGGTTCAGATCTACTGAAAGACAGAGCCAAGGAGTATGCAGATATATTGAAAAAATGGGGAAAAGATGTGAAATATGTTGAATTTGAAGGTCAACAACATGGGTTCTTCACTATTAATCCAGATTCTGAACCATCCATTCAATTAATGCAGATAATCAAAGATTTTATTACCAAGTATTCTAGTTATTATTATTAATTTTTTTTTTGGTGTGTGGTATGAATGTATTTGGGAAAAATTATGAGAATAAAGTAAAAATGGGTTTGAATTTTGATTGTAGACCAAGTGTTGATGAGTTAGGTTGTGTAGGAAGTGGATTTTCACGTGTTGATTTATGATGATTTTACGTGTTGTACGAGTTAATGTGTGGTCAAGTGTTGTACATATTCACATGTATATTCGTACTTGTTTGTTTTCATGTTTTTGAAAATATCTTTTTTTATTATAGATATTTTTTTGTGATGTAGTAATTTTTCAAACTAAGCATATTTTTACCTCATGTGAGTTTTTGCAAAACATATGATGAAATGTCATATGTAAGAGAAGACTAAGAAAATAGTCTTTTCTAGTCGTATTGTTTGGTTATACACTACAACTTTTATATTTGTACGGTAATTTCATGTATTTACTTTATTTTCGGGTATAAATTTACGTATACGGTATACTTTTTAAGAAAAAATAGACACCTAACAAACTATATAGAATAACAATTGTACCAATAAGATCTCACCTATAGTATGTCACACCCCGACCCGCAACAGAATAAAAGTCGGGGCATAATTGAGTTATCACCAAAGCTCATGATATTTACTAAGATGTTTTATATTTATTAAATTCAAATTACAAACTTAAATATCCAACACAAAATCCATACAATTACAAAGGAAACTGAAACTATATATTTATTCCAAAGCATTAACTTGTTTATTCTTCTAGGCCATCTTAAGTGTTTCCTGTCTCAGCTGGATCACCTGTATCATGTGTAAAACATGGGAGATTTTGGGTCAACAAAAGTTGGTGAGTGAACCTTGATAAAACATTTTAACTAATTTCTTGTTTTATTTATTAAAGAAAATTCGTGCATTAATCACATGTGAGCAAACATATA